>CM021732.1:87894670-87991880 GCA_011075105.1 Heteronetta atricapilla
TTCCCTTTTTTATTATTATTTTATTTTTGATTTGGTTTCATTTCCTCTAAACAATCTCATGCTGTTTTCTTTCATTGCCACAATACTGTAGCAAATAGTTTGATTATTGAAGGCAGCCCCTACTCATTCAGAGATTTCATGTGGAAAAGAGTCTGTCTTGTACTCTTTTGTCTACAAAGACATTGAATACTGCAGAGGGAGGAGTTCTGTATTTATGAGCTGTCATGGTGTCTTTCTTCATATCTGTCTTTAACTCTCAACTACATCTTGTGCAAATTGACAGTGTTCCAGCAAGTGATGTGACACTAAATTTTAGATCATTCATCTTAATTTCTCGGTTATCTTTATATTTCTCTAGATTTCTTCCTCTTCTTTTACCTGAATTTCCTAAATTGTACTTTTTTTTTTTTTTTTTTTTTTTTTTTTTTTTACTAGGATCAGCTTATTGTTATACTGTGTTGCAATGTAAAAAAATAGAGCCGTAGTTATTTTAAACTAATATCCCAATTGTAAACAACAGATGAAAACCAATGCAATCATGACTGTATTGTGGATCCTTGTACAAAACCTTTACCAATTAATCTTTCTCTTGGAAAACTGTTGCCTCTAAAATGGTGTCTCCTTACCTGGCAGTGTCCTTCTACATTGCTATGTCATTTGCAATGTTTTTCCATTCTTAGCTTATAGTTTTACTTCTTTCCAAATATCGTTCTACTGAAACAACCTCCAGTTTCCTAAGCAATGATTATCCTTACCTTTGGATCACAAATATGTGATAATCTTGAATAAGTTCAACATCAGAAAAAATAGTTCTAAGAAGTTAAAAAATGTGCAAACTGCCAAGCTGTCAAAGCCGCCATATTTTTTCTCCTTTCTAACCATTAATTATCCTAAATTTCTACAGATGTCTACAGCGATGGGAAGGGGAAGAACTTATATTCAAATGAGATAAATATCAAGGTTGTTTTAGGTAGTCTCATGACAAGGTTCAAGTCAACTTTGACAGGCAGTTAAGCTGGATGCCAAGTTCCTCTCTTGTTAAATTCTCCCTGGATTTTTAATAGAAGTATTGGTAAACAGTGGAAAAGAAATAAAAAAAAAAAAAAAGGGAATGTTTCAGACAGACCTATTAACGGCACTCAACATTTCAGTTGAGATCTGAGAGAAGATGATCATGCATTATCTAACAAGCTATATGATCAAAATATAATAATTAAAACACTATATGACTTGTAAAACGTAGACGAACATGAACCAAAGGGAAGAACCTTATAAACTTTAAACAAGGCTAACTTATTTGTATAATATAATAAATACCTGCAATATTTCTCATGTGTCATTCTTTCCACTCAGCCTGAGAATATATAATAACCCTTATTTTTTTGCATCTGAGGTTGTTAACCCCATGTTAATGACTTCCACTTTTATATACAAGATTCAAACTGGTTTCACCCAAAAGCTACACATTTCCACAATTATTTGAGTTTCTTACCATCAACACACATGAGACAAGTGTGACATGAATGCTCTTGCAGAGGCTGCAGCAAGTGATGCATGTTCAACAGCAGTAAACAAGTGTTTCTACACAGCAGGAAGAGGGACTAGGAGAAGACATGGGAAGTGACACAGAAAACATGGGGTCTATAAAATTACTGGGATGGAGCATGCTATTGTCAGGCATTTGAAAACACTGATTTTACTCAGAGAAAAAAAAAAAGTGTAACATATAGATATGCATTTATATATTTACAAAAAGCATATTCATAAAAGAAAATAATTATAAAGTCTATATTTTCAAATATGTAGTGAGAACACTGTCAATACCAGTCATGATTGCATGGAGGTCTGGTGGCTACTTGAATAATTAATCTACAGTTAAAATGGAGATTGACATTTCCTGCTTTTATGTTTACCCTCTACTTTTACTCTATTTATAGAACACTGCAAAAAATAATGTGAAAAAATAACATCAGACTGAGCTTGTTTCATTGTTGCCTTAATTCAGCTAAGACCAGAAACTTGTCACTAAAATAAAGAATGGAGTAATGGAAAGAAAAAGTGTGTTCCTTTAGATTACAACCATTAAAACACTGTTCCCAATAATTAGATGAATTCATATTTGATTTTTTCTCTTGAAAACAAATTTCAGGATCTGAATTACAAGGGGATGTTGAACACTGTAGTGGGTTTTTGTGGAAGGTTTTGGTAGCAGGGGGTCATTGGGGTGGCTTCTGTGAGAAGTATCTCGAAGCTGCTCCATGTTGGGTTAGGATCGGCAGGGACAACAAGGCTAGTGTCCTGGTCGGGGTCTGCTATAGACCGCCAAACCAGGATGAGGAGACGGATGAGGAATTCTACAGACAGCTGACAGAGGTTGCAAAATCATCAGCTCTTGTACTCGTGGGGGACTTCAACTTCCCTGACATATCCTGGAAGCACAACACAGCCCTGAGAAAGCAGTCTAGGAGGTTTCTGGAGAGCGTGGAAGATAGCTTCCTGACACAGCTGGTTAGTGAACCTACCAGGGGTGGTGCCCCGCTAGACCTTCTCTTCACAAACAGAGAAGGACTGGTGGAGGACGTGATCGTCGGGAGCTGTCTTGGGCAGAGTGACCACGCAATGGTGGAGTTCACTATTCTTGGCGAGGCCAGGAAGGGGACCAGTAAAACCGCTGTATTGGACTTTTGGAGGGCTGACTTTGAGCTGCTCAGGACACTAGTTGGTGGAGTCCCTTGGGAGGTGGTTCTGAAGGGCAGAGGGGTCCAGGAAGGCTGGGCGCTCTTCAAGAGGGAAGTCTTAATGGCGCAGGAACGGTCTGTCCCCACGTGCCCAAAGACGAGCTGGCGGGGAAGAAGACCGGCCTGGCTCAACAGAGAATTGTGGCTTGATCTTAGGAGGAAAAAGAGGGTTTATAAGCTTTGGAAAAGTGGGCAGGCCACTAAGGAGGACTTTAAAGAAGTAGCGAGGCTGTGCAGGGACAAAATTAGGAAGGCCAAAGCTCATCTGGAGCTAAATCTGGCTACTGCCGTTAAAGATAACAAAAAACGTTTCTATAAATACATCAACACAAAAAGGAGGACTAAGGAGAATCTCCATCCTTTACTGGATGCGGGGGGAAACTTAGTTACAAGAGATGAGGAAAAGGCGGAGGTGCTCAATGCCTTCTTTGCCTCAGTCTTTAGCGGCAATACCGGATGTTCTCTGGATACTCAGTACCCTGAGCTGGTGGAAGGGGATGGGGAGCAGGATGTGGCCCTCATTATCCATGAAGAACTGGTTGGTGACCTTCTACGGCACTTAGATGTGCACAAGTTGATGGGGCCGGATGGGATCCACCCAAGGGTACTGAGGGAACTGGCAGAGGAGCTGGTCAAGCCACTGTCCATCATTTATCAGCAGTTCTGGCTATCGGGGAAGGTCCCAGCTGACTGGCGGCTAGCAAACGTGACGCCCATCTACAAGAAGGGCCGGAGGGCAGACCCGGGAAACTACAGGCCTGTCAGTTTGACCTCAGTTCCAGGGAAGCTCATGGAGCAGATTATCTTGAGAGTCATCACGCGGCACTTGCAGGGCAAGCAGGCGATCAGGCCCAGTCAGCATGGGTTTATGAAAGGCAGGTCATGCCTGACGAACCTGATCTCCTTCTATGACAGAGTGACGCGCTGGGTGGATGAGGGAAAGGCTGTGGATGTGGTCTACCTTGACTTCAGCAAGGCTTTTGACACCGTCTCCCACAGCATTCTCCTCAAGAAACTGGCTGCTCTTGGCTTGGACTGGCGCACGCTTCGTTGGGTTAGAAACTGGCTGGATAGCCGGGCCCAAAGAGTCGTGGTGAATGGAGCCAAGTCCAGTTGGAGGCCAGTCACTAGTGGCGTCCCCCAGGGCTCGGTGCTGGGGCCGGTCCTCTTTAATATCTTCATCGATGATCTGGACGAGGGCATTGAGTGCACCCTCAGTAAGTTCGCAGATGACACCAAGTTAGGTGCGTGTGTCGATCTGCTTGAGGGTAGGAAGGCTCTGCAGGAGGATCTGGATAGGCTGCACCGATGGGCTGAGGTCAACTGCATGAAGTTTAACAAGGCCAAGTGTCGGGTCCTGCACCTGGGGTGCAATAACCCCAAGCAGAGCTACAGGCTGGGAGAGGAATGGTTGGAAAGCTGCCAGACGGAGAAGGACCTGGGAGTGCTGGTGGATAGTCGGCTGAATATGAGCCAGCAGTGTGCTCAGGTGGCCAAGAAGGCCAACGGCATCCTGGCTTGTATCAGGAACAGCGTGACCAGCAGGGCTAGGGAGGTGATCGTCCCCCTGTACTCAGCTCTGGTGAGGCCGCACCTTGAGTACTGTGTTCAGTTTTGGGCCCCTCGCTACAAGAAGGACATCGAGGTGCTTGAGCGGGTGCAGAGAAGGGCGACGAAGCTGGTGAGGGACCTGGAGAACAAGTCCTATGAGGAGCGGCTGAGGGAGCTGGGCTTGTTCAGCCTGGAGAAGAGGAGGCTCAGGGGTGACCTTATCGCTCTTTTTAGGTACCTCAAGGGAGGCTGTAGCGAGGTGGGGGTTGGCCTGTTCTCCCACGTGCCTGGTGACAGGACGAGGGGGAATGGGTTTAAGTTGAGCCAGGGGAGTTTTAGGTTAGATGTTAGGAAGAACTTCTTCACTGAAAGGGTTGTGAGGCACTGGAACAGGCTGCCCAGGGAGGTGGTGGAGTCACCATCCCTGGAAGTCTTCAAAAGACGCTTAGATGTAGAGCTTAGGGATATGGTTTAGTGGTGGGCTGTTAGCGTTAGGTTGGAGGTTGGACTCGATGACCTTGAGGTCTCTTCCAACCTGGAAAATTCTGTGATTCTGTGATTCTGTGATATGTTTGGTAAAGGCCCCACTGCTGACCAGACCCGAGCCAGTAAGTGATGTTGTTTTGCACCTCTGTGAGAGCATATTAAAGACAGAAAAAATGCTGTGCCACACAGCAACTGGGAGAGTGAGAAGAGTGAGAAACAGCCTTGCAGCCACCAAGGTCAACAGAGAAGGAGAGGTGCTCCAGGCGCCAGAGCAGAAATACCCTGCTGCCTGTGGTGAGGACCATGGTGAAGCACAATGTCCCCCTGCAGCCCATGGAGTACAACGGTGGAGCAGGGTTCCACGCTGCTGCCCATGAAGGAGACCACAGTGGAGCAAGTGGACCTGCACCAATGGAGGCTGCGGCCTGTGGAAGACCCCTGCCAGAGCAGATTCCAGGCTGGACCTGTAGGTCCTGGAGAGGAGACCACGCAGGAGCAGGTGAGCTGGCAGGAGCTGCTGCCCATGGAGGACCCAGGTTGGAGCAGTTTGCTCCTGAGGGGTGGACCCCATGGTACAGACCCATATCTGGAGAAGTTCTTGAAGAGCTGATGTCTGTGGGAAGCCCACTCCAGATCAGTTCAGGAAGGACTGCATCCTGTGGGAGGGACCCCACAGCACAGGGGACGAGAGTGACCGAGAAGGAGTGGCTGAGAAGAAGCTCTATAGACAGACCATAACTGCCATTCCCCATTCCCCTGTGCTCGTTGGGGGGAGAGGTGGAAGAGGGTGGATGGGGGGGAAGATGCTTTTGGTTTCTTTCCTTTGTTTCTTGCTTCTCTAGCTTGTTAGTAATAAGCAATAAATCTTACTATCTCCCTATGCTGAGTCTGTTTTGCCTGTCACAATAATTACTGCACGATCTCCCTGTCCTTATCTCAACCCTTGAGCCCCTTTTCATTGTATTTTCTCCTTGTTCCTCTTTGAGGAGGGGAGTGAGAGACCGGTTGTTGTGGAGCTCAGCCGCCCACCCAAGTAAAACCACCACAAATACTCTTAAATCACTACATTAACAAAGGAATCCATCAAATTATAGCAAATAAGCTGAAATAACCTGACTCCTAGCAACAATTAATTTTTGCAACACATTTGAAAAGGTAGCAAAACAATTATGTGTTTACCTCAAAATTTCTCCTAGAACACCCCAATAATGTAATCAAAATGTTATTGTCTGCATGTAGCAGTCAGCCATAGTTTCTTAACTGTGTGATTTTTACACTGCCTTTGGATATTTTTTTTTAAATGTTACCTATTAGAAAATTCACAAACATCACTCATTCTCAGTAGGCCATCTTTCTGTAGAGAATCCAAGTGAAATCAATGAAGTGAACCAAACTGATAAAAAAAAAAAAAAAAAAAAAAAGTATCAGAATCTAGATGCTGTTAATTCAATGTGGTATAATACTTCCCTTGTATTACAGTCTTCCACTGCTCTTAATCACTCACCTAATTTACAGCACACACTTAATTCACATGAAGTGGCATGTTATTCAATGTTTATTTTAATATCTTATATATTGAAGCACATGAAATGTGATAATACAGAGATCTCTGTCGTCTCAAATGAAGTAACCCAAGTCCAGTAAAAGATGAGGAGAGGATAATTATGAAACTCCCTGCAAAACTGTTGAAGATATTAGTAGTGCCATGGATCTCATTTTCCATTCTCATCAGATTAATTTGTATGCTTAAGGAAAACTATTTAATGAGAGGCCGAAGTGCATTTGGTAGATCAATACTCCATTGATGTTGATATTTGTCAGCATTTTCTTTAGCTGATGATTTACGGGGTGCCAGAAGCATTTATAGAATTCTTAACTCTTTGTCATGTCTCAATTTGCTTTACACAGAAAACACTTATTCTTTATTACACTGTATTTTTAACAAAATAAAGGACATGACACATTAGATAAAAGTGTACTTAGAACAGAGTTATAGTATCACTATAGGTTGATTTAGGTTTGTGTTACTTGGTCTAAAATCTTGAAAAACTAGTTTAAAAACTCCTAAAAATATTTTCTTAGCAAATACAACACTAATCGTGAGCTAAATTCATGTGTACCTTTTAATCTAGACTTTTTTAATAATATAAAAATAATTGAACATGTGGTTTATTTGAAGTTGAACAGCTGTTGCTGATGAAATTAAATCTGAATTCTCAAAAAGATTTTTTACCTAAGATTTGTTAAGAAAAAGACTTGGAACAAGAAACATGTTTTTTTCTGTGATGAAAATATATATTACAACCTTTACAAAAAAAAAAAAAAAAAAAAAAAAAAAGGAATTTTCAACTCCTAAGTGATAAAAAAGTGCAAAATGCCTAGCTTAATAGACTAATAATAAGCACTTAGCAATTTTAACCCAAAATTTAAGAATAGTTTTTTTAGATTTTGTGAATCTCACATCTCACACAGATGAAGCAAATTCTCCAAGTCAAAGTCTGGGCTGTGGCAGCAGAAGAAATAAGCTCATGCCTGGTGGCACAAAGTCCATCTGGAAGCCAGTCCCTAGTGGTGTACCCTTCGTGTCAATACTAGGACCAATGATGTTTAACACCTGCATGATGGGTGTTTGCAAACCTCCACAGGTTTGCAAATGATATAAAATTGTGAGAAGTGTCTGGTACACCAGATGGATGTTTGTGTTCCTTTTCACATTAAAAGTGTTATGTTCAGGTTTGGCCTCTTCAAAGAGAACAGGGACATACTGGAGCAATTTCAGAGAAGGACCTCAAGGATGACTAAGGGACTAGAGCTGATGCTGAGAACTGGGACTCGTCAGCCTGGGAAAGAGAAAGCTTGGGAGGAATCTTAGCTGCATGTTTAAATACCTGATGGAAGCAATGGAGAAGAGCTGCTCTTCTCAGCAGTGCCAAATGACAGGACAAGAGGCAATAGACACAAAATACAAAAATATAAAACTGGGAACAGGTTGCTCAGAGAGGCTGCAGAGTCTCCATCCTTGGAGATACGCAAAACCCAACTGGATACAGTCCTGAGTAACCTGTTCTACGTGACTCTGCTTGAGAAGTGAGGTTGAGCTTGTTGATCTTCAGAGAAAATAGAAAAAAGAGTAAGTTTCATAAAGTCAGATAACCAGCTGTACAGACAAGGGGAGCTCTGCTCTCCACATATTCAATATAAGCCATTAGGTTTTCTTTATTCTTCAGTGATTTTCTACTTTAATCACACAGTTTATTTTAATGTCTTGTACCCAGTATCTTTCCTACATCAGAATTTTCTATACAAAGAACTTGTAAGAAGAGAGAAATTGTGAACTTTCTTGTCCTTACCTAGTGAGATTAAACATTCCAGATTTAGTATAATTTCACTACTGGGGTACATTTTCCACAGCCAAAATTTTAAGATTTTTCTTAATGCATTTCCCATAATATCAAACTTCCATTAATTTTTCCCTGACATTATATATTTCTTGATTATACTTAAAAATTAACTTACTGGGCAAAGCAGAGAGGCAGGAGAAATTGCTTTTGAAACTTTATGACAGTGGTTCAGTCTTGTAAGTGATTATGAGAGTAAACATGTTCAAAGAAGATAAAACCAGTAAGAATTAGCAAATACATGGAAACCAGTGCTCATAAAGTCCTGAAACATGAGTTGTTAGAGGCTAAGAGTGTATCAAAAAGTAGTATTACTACTTGCTTTACTAATTGCTTGCTCTGCGGCTGTGATCTTTCCCAAGTGTCTGCTTTTGACCACTGTCAGAGAGAGTTTACAGAACTAAATGGACTGTGTAATAAGCAAAGCTATTGAGGCTTCTTAAATCCTTAGATTAGCTGAGGATCCTGTCTAGAGAAGGCCTAAGGAATGACCAGAGGAAGAAGATAAAAGATTTAAGGGATAGCTAGGGACATACTGGCCACATGTAACTCACCGGTGTTTGATCCAGGCCTCCCCTAATTATTTATATTACCACATAAAACAACATAAATTCCAGTAAGGGACAGATCTGGGCTTGCCTAAAGAAGGATGGGAGTCTGGTTGGGCATCTTCTCCCCAGCTATTGCAAGAAACAAAGTGAATGATCTTTGTTTTGTAACAGCTGTAACGGGACATGAATTGGGATCTTCTGCTAAGGGTAAGCAGAGTTTTTTATGTCTAGGATTAAGTCCTTAATGAACATTCAATTGAAAAGAAAACATCAATACATAATAATTACAATAAAGGTGGCTTTTTGTGCTTGTTTTGTTTTTAACAAGAAAGCATTGTTTAACATTGAAAAGGTTATCTATCTGAAATAATGGTCACTTGCATTAAAACCAAACATGAATGAAAGGCATTTGTGAGAAAAAAAAAAAGTTTCATGGATTCTGGTTCCTGCCAGATTGTGTATGTATTGTGCATAGTACACTGTGTATGGCAGAAGTAGATATGGTTGTATATTGTTTTAGAAATGTATGTGAAATACAGAGGCAATAGTCACAAAGTACAAAAATATAAAACTGGGAACAGATTGCCCAGAGAGGCTGTAGAGTCTACAACCTTGGAGATATGCAAACCCCAGCTGGGTACAGTCTTGAGTAACCTGTTCTACATGACTCTGTTTGAGAAGTGAGGTTGAGCTTGTTGATCTTCAGAGGTCCCTTTCTTGTCTCAAAGACTGTGAACCCTCACCCTCTGGCAACTACCTTGACTTCATAACTTCAAACATCAAAGTACAAAGTACATGACTTCAAAGGCTTATTTTCCTACTTTTCTACTCCAGTGATACAAAGATCTTCATTGGTGAATATATACCAGTGTACAACTGAAGTAATGCAGTGATATAGCCATGCAAGGCAATGTTCCAAATACAGTAGAAGATTATTTTAAACTCAAAAAAAGATTTGTTTGCTGCTAAGTTAGTAAATAGAGGCCAACTGTTACAGAGATGTAGGATATTAATTAAATAAATAGCTGCAGAAATATCAATATTATTTGAAATCATTTGTTTTACAAGGGTTTCGACACATTTCATGGTGAAACAAACAACGTTTAATATTTTATTCATAGTTTAGTATAATATACTTCCAGGTAAAATCAATACTGTGTTTTTATTAAGGACAACTTCGTCCTTCCCAGTGAGAAACAAAATGAAACATAAGAATGGAACTGCTGAAATAGAAAAGAGAGTGGTAGTAAATGCTAAAATATACCATTATGAACTATACAAATAATTCTTATTCATGTGCATTAAGTTTGGTGTCTGTTTTTGTTGTTATTATTATTATTTACATTTCCATGCCCTTTTTGTTTAAGCAAGGGACTGAATCTAAAACTATCTCAAAGCTTGATTTGAAAATGACGGTATATTTGCATCTGTATGGCTCATTTGGTGAGATTCCCTAAATAAATATACCCCAAACAAGAAAGTGGAATACAGGGAGACATGAGAAGGCTGTCTGAGAGAGGCAATCAATATTAAAGAGAATCAATACCTTTACTACTGGCAACCAGAACTGTTTTTTATACAAGTGCTATCTCAAAGGGCAGGATATTCAAGCTGGTCTAGAAGAATGATTTGGAAAGATAAGAAAGCTTTTGTGATCATTCCCACTTTCACTGATGTGTGAGCCAGCTACCTTAACAAAAGGAAGTTCAATTGCTAATACAGAAACGAAAGTGAAGAGGGCTGATAAAAAAAACATTCTGAACAACATAAGGAAAAATGGTAAAGAAAAGGAGAAACAAATGCTTTACCAAAATACATCTCTTGAAATATTTACGAAATGAAAAGTTTAGACCAGTGAAAATGGAAATTCCAGATAACAACATCATACTGCTTTTGTTGTACTTGGAAAAACTGGGGAGTTAGATAGCAGGAGAAATTCTGTTTTGGATAGTAAAAGATTGTTAGAAAAAATAAATTATAAAATGAAAAAAAAAAAAAAAAGATCATCAGAAAATTTAGTGTCTGCCACTCTCAACAGTGAATTCAGGAATCCTATGTAGTAAGCTACCTGTCCTTTTTTTACTTAGGGAGTTATTGACCCTTGAATTTCAGGTAGAAGCTTTGTTTTATTACAGATATTCCACATTTGAGATAAACAAATAAATACGTGGCAAAGAACATTAAGCCTTTTTAAAAGTGACCATCATTCAGATGCAGCACTCAAGCTAATGATCACCTTTTTTAACCATTCACCAAGACCTTGTGCTTTATATTACTTTGATCCTCAAAAACATCTGGTCCATCAATGTACTGCACCTTAGTATCCCCTCAAACTCAGTTATAGATAACTCCTTTTTGAATGTAGGTAATGAAAGAGAAAGGCTATAACTGACTTCAGTCTCTCATCCCTCCTACTTCAGACGTTCTTAAAACGTCTTTCCATGAGAGACCTCCTCCATTAAGTACTGCAGTATGTTGTGTTTACTTTTAACAATTTTTCAGTGTCCTAAGAGAAGTTGAGAAAGCTGTAGTTACTTCTGTCATGCTCTCTGTCCTTATATCTAGCTTAAAGTCCTTCTATTTAAAGAAAAAGGAAAAAAGAAAAAAAAAAAAAAAAAAGTCTCCCTGCTTCACAGACATAGAAGCCTATACAATTACTTGCATTGACAAAGTGGTTTCTCCTCCCATTCCAAAGCTAAATATTTAGGTTTTGGCCATCCAGAATTGTTAGTCTACTTCCAAATCTTTACCTTTGTACTACAAAAGGACTATGTGATGCCCAAACAGCAGAAAAGGATGATTCCTTTACACTAGTTCAGCAAGAAAATTTCATGCTCCACCATGCAACTCTCTGGCTCAGCTATGTGGTTGTTAGCTCTGAAGTTCTTTTTAAACTGGTTTAGTAATTTTGGCACCATGAAACAAGGTCTTCATCATTGTTTATGCTCTTCTGTGAATGCCTCTACTTATTCCACACAGAACATACAAAATTCAAAAAGAAAGAAGACAAATAAATAAATAAAGCACCTATCACCTACACCTACAAAGCACCTATCACCTACAAACGGAAAAAAAAAAAAAAAAAAAAAAAAAAAAGATATAAAAACATAAAGAGATCCACTAAGAATGTATCAAAGGTATCTGGCTAAACATTTGATTCTCATTCTACTTATACTTAAAACTCAAAATTTTGACTTATTTCATATTATTATAATAGCATTGTGCACAAATTAAAAGGACATAAGCCTTGAAAGGCTATACACAATATAAACATGTTTACAATTTATGATGAACTCTCTTTCGGTGGTATTCTAGAAACTGTGCTGTGTCAGGCAGAGTTTATGTTTACATAAGCACATTCATTTTTAGTACTGGTAGTATTACACAACAGCAAGATATGTCAGTATTTTCAAAGGTATGTTCAACAGCTGAAATGGACATTTGTATGGTGCAATACCACTCAAGTGCTTTTCATGCCCAATGAAGCCTGACTAATCTGAACACTCTATGACTGTGTCACAATTTCAGGTTTCAGATTAATAAATGTTTGGTTATTGTAAAAGGGTAGGAAGTTATTGAGTTTTCTCAGCGTATATAAAAATTTGAGGCTAAATAAAAACAAAATAAACTGTAAATGCAATTACTATGGATCCTCAAACCACCGACAGTAATGAGAGCAATAATGAGAGTGACTCTGAAAAAAGGCATCTTGAAGTAAAGAAAGCTGTGTATGGCTTGCCTCCCTGCCCTCAGTAAGAAAGCTGGGCCTGGCTGATAGCAGCCTCACCAAGGCTGGTGTGTTATTAAAGAGAGCCATATACCTGACTGCCACTATGTGCTCCTCCACAACTTTACATCATGCATTTGCAGGTCAGTGTTGCCAACATAATTTGCAACCTTCCAACAATCTGTTTTGGGCACCAGGGGTCCTAGGGTCATAGTACAGATAGACCAGCAGGATTCAGAGGAGTAGGCTGGGAGACAAACAGAACTTTCAGAGACAAACCACAGCTGTGGAACTGAGTATTCTCAAGAGTTTGTTGATCACCTGTGTGTTGCTGTTTTGTTTTTATTTGTTTTTGTTTCTGTTTGTTATTTTTTGTTTGTTTGGGGGGGGGGGTGTTTAGTGTTACTGGCATTTATTCTGGTGAGTGTTCTGCTCCACCTGTCTGCTTTATAACATCATGAAATACTTTATATTTCTTGGCTAGACTAATCTGTTCTTATAGGAGCAGCCACAAAAATGACATTTGCTGCAGAATCACAGAATTTCACAGAATTTCTAGGTTGGAAGAGACCTCAAGATCATCGAGTCAAGAGATCAGTTTTTGGCATGGAAATGGCACAGATTATCAAACGATATTGAGTAATAAAAATCCTTGTCTCATATATATGTATATTTTAGAGCACAAGGGGAACTCACATTCAAACTTCCTGATAGTCTCAGGCTCAGCACATTGGATATAAATCCACTTTATCCATACAAATTTTACAAGCTGCTGTGCATAACAAGGGTACCACTTGGAGAAATTCTGTAATGGAGTTAATTCTGTAATGAGAAACTTCAAAAGACAAAATCAAAGTGAATAGCATTTCTATTTATTTATTTATTTATTTATTTATTTTGCTTTACTGAACTTATATTCAGCTAACTGTTTAAAATGTGTGGTATAATTTAAAGACGTATGGATACATAGATTGGTCTTCAGTGTTTCTGTTGTGGTTTAACACCAGTAGGCAGCTTAAGCCCTACATAGTTACTTGCTCACTCTCCCCAGGTGGGATGGGAGAGAGAATTTTAAGGTAAAATTTAAAAATAAAAAAAAATAAAATAAAAAAGGTGCAGGAACACACTGGCTGAGATAAAGACAGTTCACTGCATAAAGCAAAAGCTACATACACAAGCAAAGCAAAACAAGAAATCCATTCACTACTTCTCCTTGGCAGGCAGGTTTTCAGCCATTTCCAGGAAAGCAGGACTCATCACATGTAATTGTTTCTTGGGAAGACAAACACCATCATTGCCAATGTCCGCCACTTCTGTATTCTTTCCCCCAGTTTTTATTGCTGAGCATAATGTCATATGGTCTGGAATATCCCTTTGGCCATCCTGGGTCAGCTGTTCTGGTTCTGGCCCCTCCCTGCTCCTGCTGCTCTCCCAGCCTCCTCGGTTGGCAGCCAGCATGAGAAACTGAAAAGTCCTTTGCTCTGTGTATGCACTGCTCTGTGACAACTAAAACATCAGTGTGCCATCACCACTGTTTTAATCAAAGACCCAAAACAGAACATCATATGAGCTATAACAGCCAAAACCAGGATAGTTGTGTGTTGTATATTACAGGTCTAAGTCATCTTTCCTTGGAGTGCACCTAAGGACAGAATTTGGCTTTAATGATATACTTTTGGGCAATCTGGAATTTAACCTAAGAACTGTGCTGTCAGAGAAGACATTTCTGCTGGGCATTTTTATGAAAAGATTATACAACACTCTTTGACACCACTTCTCATGCAATCCCTGTAAATAATGTACAACTGCTTTGTTGAAGCGAATGGAATTAGATCATTATAAAAATAGTGTAAATCAGGAATTTGGACCTATCAAATTTGAATATTGATTTGTTTCATCAGATTTTAATAGATTGTTAGTCTTTATTTTTCAGTGACACTTTGCTCTTTCACACAGTGAATACATATCCATATATCTAAGAAGCTATCATATCTACTACCATGTATGCAATTTAATGCAGCCCTAAAAATATATAATATAATATAATATAATACAATATAATCCCTTTTTACTTCCTCACCTGAAATGTATTTCATTACCGTATTTCATTATTTACTATTAACATTGACTGTTGGATTCTTTCTGCTCTAAGTTGATAAGTTATCTGCAAATAATTCTGTGACATGTTCAAAGGAATTCTCACATACTTCTCAGTATAGTAAAATACTTTAATCCCACCAGAAGTTCTTAATATATTCCTAGACCATACTTACAATTCTACAACAGGAGTTTTCTCTATTTTCTATAAGGAAAACCTGTTAATCCTGTGAAACTAAACTGATCCACAACTAAAACAAAATATAGTTATATTATTTATTAGCATCCATAATATATCTGTTTACTGCAGTTGTTTTACTGAGTCATATGAAAACCACAGAATTGTCATGAGTTGCATTTTATCAGCACAGATGAGAGGTTTTTATTTTAATCAAAAGATTATTTCAGCTCAGGCTAAGACAGATGTAAGAGAGAAGGGTTACAAATGTATTAGGAAAAAAAAATAGACCTTGCAATACAATATTCTATGTGGTTTTTATTATTATTATTTATTTCTTTTAATCCTTGTACATAACAGTCATTCATCGTTCTGTTACTATGAGTTTGCTGAACTGAGAAGGTATCCAAGATTCAGGTAAACATCCAACCATTTGTGTAGCCTTCTAATTATTTTCTGATATTCTAGGAAGAAAAACAAGCACTTAAGGATTTGGAGCAAATAAACGTGACTTCATTATTCTTTATTTTAAGCTGTTTGCTTTTGTGAGTCCAAGGAGTTTTTAGAGCTTAAAATAAAGAGAAGGAAGCAATCAAACATTCTATTTGGTGATGATTCATTTATTCAAAAGCCCCTGACAAAAAAATGTATGGTTGACAGGAGCCCAGCCATTTGCAAAGGTGACTCGAGGCACAAGATAAAAAGAGGTTTAGAGTAATGTTACAGCCTTTTTATATCACATTAGCATTGCAGATGTATCAAGGCAGAATCACATATTCTGTTTTTGCCATATCCTCCAATTCAATACATACACTTAATTCCACTCACAGTCCTTTTCTTTCAGTAAAATCCTAGGTACACCAAGAAAAACTATGACTTACAGTTGAAGGAACAGAAAATTCTACTAGGAGTAGTAGTGGCAGCAGAAATAGTAGTAAAAGTACTGCTAGTCTGAAAACAATAATAATAAAATTAAAACAAACAAACAAAAAAAACAAACAAACAAACAAAAAAAACAAACAGATAATTCCTATATGCCATTCTTTGAGTAAAAAAGTTCTAATTTCTCTGCTTTCTTATACTGGTAATTCTTAAATATAGTTGGGCATATTCATCGAATCACAGAATCAATGAATAGTTGAGGCTGGAAGGGACCTCTGGAGGTCATCTTTTCCAATGACCCTGCTAAACTAGGGCCACCTAGAACGGGTTGCCCAAGACCATGTCCAGACAGCTTTTGAGTATCTCCAAGGAGGGAAATACACTATTCTAATTCTACAGGTGGTCTGCTTACAAAGTATTTTTTATCAGCATGTCAAAGCCAAAGCTTGAGTATGCAACACCTTAGAGATGTTAAACTCCATCATTTGTCTGTGTCCTGTTCTCAGAAGTCAAAATATTCCCAGAACACATACACAACCGATGTAGAACAACCAATACAATAACATTCTTTTACAATCAACCTCATCACTCCCATCCCATTGAAAATAACAATTTAATACATTAAAATTATCCAAAACAAAAACAAATAATGACAACAGCAATATAACAACCAAACAAAAAATCTCTTCTATGTTAAATTTCTGAGGATGTACAATATCTTAAATATATTTCTTCATTGCATGTCTCAAGATACATATGATATAGGATTTATCTAGATCAAATCAAAGTCATTTGACCAGTAAAATAAATGAAAAGTTTGATTATGCACTGTCTGGCAATCTAGTTTGTTGTTGTTGTTGTTGTTGTTCTGTAGTGCCAGAGCATTTTTTTATAGGCAGCTCAAGATAAACGGTCATTACACTGATAACCATCCAACCCTTCCTTAAACAAAATTAGAGATTCCAGTGTTTCTCAAATCATTAAAATATAACAAGTCAAAATATTTTAAAAATCCTTACAGTTCTAATTCAACTATGAAAACTACAAGTAATTTCTACCAGCAGTGAATTACAGTGAACTGTTCAACCAGTGAAGAAGACTTGAATGTAATTGAGATTTAACTGTACCATTACCTACAGACATCAATTTCTGAAAAGATATATGGAGTATAATCAAAACATGAATAGAAACATGATAGAAACAAAGTATCAGCTTAAGGTGAAGGAACCAGTATGGGCAATCCCTTGCAACAGGTTAAGGTTTTGCAAAGACATACCATCTGAAAATAACCTAGACATAGGACATGTTTGTACCTAATAAATTGTACAATAATTGTACCTAAATAATTGTACCTATATAATGATCTTTGCCATGTAATCAGTTTTAGCAATTTTTATACACATGTAATGTAAATTCCTGGTTTAGTCAAGCAGAATAACAAAGGATCAATACTATCCTTTCCTGCTCTTATAGGCCAGTTGTAAGCAATTGTTTTTGAAAACCATAGTTAGATTTCTGTGCTTAAAGTGCATGTTGCTTTGACAAGTGACTGTGCAAATGCTACCATGGAGTTTTATTTCTTAATGTTTTCTAAATTTGTGGTTATCACCTTAAACATCAAGTTACACCTGGATAATTCACTGAGTCATGACATATGTTTTGTTTTGTTTTATTTTGTTTCCTTTTTGCTGTACTCTCAGTGGTGCTCATAAAACATTTCAGAAATAATGAAAAGGAATATCAAAACTACTTCCAAGGACAAAGTAAAATTCTTGTTATTGTGTATTTTCTCTATAGGCCTGAAGGGCTAACAAAATAGCAGAAAAATAAAATCCATTGTAGGAAAGTTTGTTGTTGTTGTTGTTTGGTTGGTTGGTTGTTTTTTTTTTTTTAATAGCTTTTCAGTTAAACATTTTTTTTTTCTGCTTAATCTTATATGTGGATGTTTTTATTTTTTTCATGTGACATTGCAATCAATATGATAGCACTGATCATATAGTGTGGTATAAGAGCAAACCTATGTCAAATAGGAGAAAAAATATGAGAAGTACATAGTGAAGTAGGTACATAAAACATGAAGGATGCAGACAATAAAATGTAGTCCAAGGCAAGTCCCAGTCAAGCTCTCAGTCATATACGTCACATCTCCAACTAATCTTCTATTGGTGTTAGAAGCTCCACTAACATCATAAAATCTTGATCTTCCAAGATGCTTTTAAATGTCCAAATACAGTTTCCTGTTCACTGATAATGTTTAACTATTTTAGTAAGTTGATCAGTGAACAAACTGTTTAGAAATATGAAGTTGCATCAGACACTTCTGTATCAGATTTGTGGACTAAAAGTTTAAGTACAGACCATTCGATCGGGAAATATATATATATTAATCTAGGCTGAGTGAAAGAAAGTTTTGGATGGAGAGATTCAAATATTTTAATCTGATACCTTTTGCTATGGGGGAAAAGATCTATCAAAAGTATTTATAGAAGAGCCTGAAGCCCCCACATATGTAGTTTAGGGGGAAAGAGAATAATATGAATTATTCAGTAAGAAATGAATAGTTTAAGTAAGAAAAGAACATTTCAACCTGTTCTGAAAATGAAAACTGTGGGAGCCTCTCATAAATGAACTGTGAGAAAATTTATCATGGGCAAAAGAGGATAGTTCATTATGTAGTCAGAAGCCATTTTGTAGAATTCATTGCCATATAAAAGAATTGAGATAAACAGGGATGAAAAAGTGATATAGTAGTACACAGCAGCAAGTTCAACATAAAACAGCTTGTCACAATAAATATATAAATAGAAATAAAAAAATAAGGCAGAAGCTCATAATCTTATGAGGGTGAAATGAGAGGAAATATTATTTCCCTATTAGAAAAGTTGGGTACAGTGAAAGCTTGGCAAGACTGCTAAAATTCACACTGTACTAGTATATTCTTTTGACTAAAAAATAAGATAAAACTCATCATCTGTTAACAATGAGAGCCTAACAACAATATGCATCTCCTCAATTACTTCTTTTTATACTGTTGTTTTTTTTTTTATGTAACTATAAGTTTTGTGGTTTATTTTTTATTTTTCTTTTATTTATTTATTTATTTTCAGAAGAAAAGACATATCTGCTGAACAAAAGCTCCAAGTGGAGGCCTTCTTGTCAATGGAAAAAAAAATATTTTATTCATTTCATTTTCCTCTATCTGATCAATAACATTATTTTATTAAATTTACCATTGCAAACCCAGCAATTCTGTGCTTTCGAGGTATGTTTGCTTTTCAATTTCCAGAGTTGGAGTTTTAACAGATTGTTGTTTTTCCCATTTTCCGTTAAGAACTTGCTGTCTTCTGTTGTAAAGCAGATTCTGCCCTTTCTAATATTTCAGTTTGATCTTGCATTCAGATGTTGTATTCATAAAAACCGCATGTTGATTTCATAAGGGACAACATTTTTACTGCTGTATCAGTTCTGTACAATTTTTAATTTACATTTTTGTACCAGAGGGAGACAGGAAAGAATACTAATAATGACCTGGTCCATTTTTACATTTCCAGATTTCTATTTATGTATTTATCCATTTTTCAGATGTCACCTGCTCCACATAGTTTTTTCCCACTGATAGAAGAATTTAATCAAGAACTAAACAAACAAACAAGGGCCACAAGTGTCCCTGATTGCTCCGCTTCCTCTCCTTTTCGACTTGCAAAGAAAGGCATTCTTAGGACATGAAGAAATTGAGACTAGCTGAGAAAGAACTTGACAAGATATTAAGAAAATTAGGTACTCCAGTGGTACAAATATTCAGGCCAGCTAAGGGAGAGTTATACATTGAAAGAGGATCATTATCCTTGGGATCTCTTTTTCTGGAAATGTTCAACCTCGGCAAACCATAAGGTGGCTTTATCTCTGACCTACAATATGGCCATGTTTGTGTTGGAAAGTAACTACTAAATTTTGTGAACAGGACATAACTGTGATATGACCTTAGCCCTCAAAGACTAATAAATTCTGTGGTTTTGTATTGAAAAGTGAAAGCTGTACATTATTTCTCTTGTACAACGAGATTGTAAGGGGTTATCAATCCTTAACTGAAATAGGGATTCACTCTCATTTCTTATCCTATCCTAGCTGCTCTCTAGAAAGATCATGGTAGATTCAGACATGTATAGCATTCTTTGCTAAATCAGCAAGCAGATGATGGTTTCATCAAACACATCAGCAGCCATGAGACACATTTTTTTCTGATTTTGAGGCATCTACTTTCAAGAAAAGGTACTCTACCTTAATTATCACAAGTTTTCTGTTTGTTTGGGTGGGGGAGCTGTTTGTCAGCTCTCCTACAGATGTTGTTCCTCCTTGTTGAAATGTTTAAATATTTAGTTATTGAGTTAAAGAGGAAGGACTCATAACTTGGTTGTTCGGTAGTTAGGGTAGCAGCTTGGTAGCCAACTGAGATTAACCCACCACACCTGGAAAAATGGAGATTTCTATTTCACTCCCTACTTTAAAGGATATTTATGACAGTGGATAAAATTCCAATGCTATTTAAAACACTGAAATTTACAATTCAGCTACAAATTTGCTGTGTATTCACAATTCTGTTTGCTTTCTAAAATTTAAATAAATATAGACAACAATCCTGGGACAAAAATATAGACAACAAAAATAAATATAGACAACAATCCAGAGCTGTTTCAAAAACTCATTAGAATATAGGCACAGATATGCTTACTGATACCGTAGAGTTCAAGTGGAAACAAAGTGTCTACATCAAAATCAAATCTCTCACATAGACAGAAATGATTTACAAAAATTTAAAATTTTCTGATAGCAGGGATTCCTACAATCTTGATATTTATTTTTTAATGAATCAACCTGATTACTTCTTTCATTTGTGATCTGCTTTTATGATCATCCCTACCTGAATTAACTAAAATATTTTAATAGGAAACCACAGGCCTTGTTTGCTGTCTACCTGCTGTTCATTACTACCCCTTCCTTAAAAGTTCCCCAAGCTTCCCAAAAGCTCCCCAAGAGCTGAGCTACAGTAACCATATGACAGGTCATTCAGTAAAAAGTCAGAGAGCTTCAGAACACTGAAGTTAATTAGCATTAACACAGGAGTTAAATATAATTTACTACAGCTTAGATGGGTGAGACCCAAACAATTACCCAAATATCTGTTGATTCTGCCAGGGTAGTTACTTGGCCTCTTCATTGTATTATGACATTCTTTATTGTCTAGCTCTGCTCTCCTGTTTAAAAGTCCAGACTTTAAATCTTACTATGGCCCTTGCTATAGAATAAAGTTGTTTTTTCTCTACTAATTATTTATAATGTCTTAAATAACTTCAAAACTAATAAAAAACTCTCATACAACTTCAATGTGTTTTGCTAATACACAAGAATATGCTAGAAAACTGTTATCTAATACCACTTCCCACTATATTAACAATCACGTTGTATGTGATGACACATGTTCCTGAGGGAATCATGGGCATGCTGCAGGTGGGGGAAAGAAACTTTGTTTTGTAAGCAGTTATATTTTATGTTGTTGTAAACCATTCCAGACTGGGGAAACAATCCCCACCCACACTCATTAATAGAGGATCAAAATCATATCTAGCCCCACCTCTGCCGTGCTTTATTGAGCCTTGATTTTGCACTCCCATTTGCTCTTCAGAACTGCCAGTTCATCTGTCAGCCAATCATATTTGACATTTTTAAACTGTGAGAGGAGTTATCTGGACTTCCTAACAAATTGCTCCTGTCATTTACCATCAATTTTCCTATTATCATTGACAGCAAGACCAACCCATGACCAATAACCATTTGCACTTCCAGATGACAGAGGAAGTCTCCTCCCCCCTAAAACTTCATTTAAGCTAAACCACAAATCTTGTTCAACTGAACTATACTACTCACCTCTCAACAACAACAACAAAAATTGCAGAGAGAAAATACTTGTTGTTTTTGGAAAGATAACTAAAGCAAGTTTTATCATATAAAATAAAATTAGGATTTTCTATCTGGATTAAAAGCTGGAAACTGTAAATTATTATGAGTTGGAGGAAGCGAATTCCAACAGCAAAATTCCTACTTAGACTGCTGTTTTGTAAAATGGCATTGACTTTCTTTGTTGTTTTTTTTTTTTTTTTTCATCCACCCACTCATAGTGCCCTTCAAAAATCTAGTCCATTGTTAGCAAGATTGCTGCTTCAAGAAGTCACATATTAAAGTTTGTGTCTGTCTTACCAAAATTAATATGAATATTAATCCTTAAATCACTAGGACTGAGACTGAAATACTATTTCTGCAGGATATCTTCTTGATATTAGTGGACAACTCATTTTGCCTGTACTACATATTTTCATGCCTGTGAAGGAGCATAAGGATAGATCATTACTCACTGAAAGACTTGTTTAGGGAGCTGAATAGATTTGAGGAGGTGATCATATGCTGTTTTAAAGCTGTCACACATACAATGATACTTTCATGTGGGTAGGAAACATCTACGCTATACTGTAGTCACGGCTTCTGCCCTGCTTTATGTGAAATGGAAGACTAACACTGATGATTTCTGTAAAGCGCTTTGAAATCTGTTGATGAAGAGGTTGGTGAGATAGGAAAATGCTCTGTGGATTACAAAGGTAATTTACTGTGGGCTTAATAATTTATCTACACTGGAAGGTTAGTAGGATAATGGTAACTGTTACTTGACATGATGCCTATATCTATACCAGTAAACATACCAAGATACTCATAAGCTCTGAGACCAACTGGCAGGAATAGCCTGCACCCATGCTAGTAAAAAATGGCCATACAGAGTGACGTGGCGACACTCAAACTCCCTGCTGGTATATGTGGAACACTGCCTGTGAATACTTGAGTTGACACAAGCCCCTCAGGGCCAAGTGATGGCCCCCAGCCACTGTTTAATTTATTTATATACAACTAGCCTCTGAGCCCAAAAATGCTGCAGGAACAACTTTTCTGAATTGACATTTAAATACTCTCAAATAGAACACTCAAGTTTAGCGATCACTTGAAAACCTTAAATATTATTTCCATATCTCTAATGGCTGTTTTTTCTAGTAATGAGCCCAGATTCTGAGGAAGTCCAAGTTTTTCTGAGGATATTTAAACAAAAGTAGACCTGGTTAAATGTGGTTGGACAGAGTGCCAAATATATATTTTGCTATAATATCATATTTCCACATCACTGTGGAGTATTTTTGCCTGTGTTTGATAATATTTATTCTGCATGATATCCTACAGCCTATGACTCTTTTACAATTTTCTTTGCTCCATTTTCTCCTATATCATTAAGGACTTAACATAGATTTTACTTCATGACATATTGAAAACAGGTCGGTATTATTTTTTCAGTCTACAATTCTTATTTCACTATCACTGATATTTTTCCCAAGTACAGTAATGTTTAACTTGAAAAGCTAACAAACCATTGTGAAAAAAAATAAAAATAAAAATAAAAAAAAAAAAGGTGGTCTACTAATTATTCAGCTTTCATTTATGGAGCGTTACCTTCTTAAAGAAAATATTAGTTCCAATGCAAGACAGAATCAACAGTTTCTAATGGCACAATATTTGCTCTTTGATAGCTCCAGGTCAGGGAAAAAGGAAAAGTGTTTTTAATTTCCTTTGCTTTTGAAGTTAGCCAAAGACCATTTAAATTACTAGTTTAATGTGAAAGAGTGGTACCCAGAGTATCAGTGGAGATGGACTGTGGATTTTCTTATTTAACTAATTAAATATTATATTTCATGGCAGTTCTCACATAATGCAGTCTGAGCACTTCTCAAACAACAGGAGGTGTCTACATTTACAGGTTTGAGGAATGACAGAAATAGGAACAGTTAATGTTGTTTGAAGGTCTCTACCTCTCAAAATTGGAAGGCACAAAGAAGAAGAGAAACCAAGAGTAAACAATGAAACAAAAGGAACTTCCCTGGAAAGCCAAATTCACAGTCTATGGTTGCATCTATACCAAAGTCAGCTGCTGATTCACATCTCTGGTATCAGAGGCCTCTTGAGTTGCTCTGCTAGCCAGGAATCAAACGTCTTCTGTCAAAGTTGCTGGCAAATGTCTCCCCTTGTTCCACAAGTGTCTCCTTATAAGACAAGATAGTTTGGATCAGTTACCTGTTGCAAGTTACCTGAGGATAGTACATCAACCTGTAATGCTCCTCTGTTAGAAGTCTAGGCTCAACCACCACCCCACTTTCCCCTTCCATTTGTGGACTGTTCCTTGGCTGGCTCTTTTTACTCCTTCCTCCAACCAGAAGGAAATCAGTGGCTCTAATGTTTCCAGTGAAAAGGGGGTAAGACCATACTTTCTCATGTATTTTTCCCAAAGGAAATGTGTAGGGGTGGGAGGATGGGAGAGATGGAGTACATAAGCAAATCTCCTACTAGCCAGTCAAAGTAGTACTTTCATTGTTGTTTAAACCTTATTTTAGTTGTTGCAGACAATTTTTTCTTGCCTTGGTCTCTTGGATCTATGAGGTCAATGAAAGACTTTCTGTGACTTAGAAGGGCCTGCCTTACTTCTGTGAATAGTAGTAAATGAAAAAATAAGATAGCAATCTACAGAATAGTTGAAGAATATTGCACTCGCTATGATTAAGCATTGTTTCTCAGTCAGGTTTCCATCTTTACTAAATGAAGCCAGAACAAATGAAGGGGAACATTTAGATCAGAATTAGATGATATCTGAGTTCTGATTGAACAAAACTATATGCTTCACATTTTCTTCTGTACCCTAGTATTGCACAGAACAAAATCTGGGATGGCACAGAAAAAAAAGATACCATTCAGAATGCAGCAATCAGGCTCACTTTCAAATGCATAATGTGAATGATATTGAGGTGAATACCCACAAGGAAACTTGAATAACCTAGTTCTGGCATTTAGATATTTACTGATTCCAAAATGTCTTTGTGAAAACTGCAATTTAAAGAGGATAGAAGTTTAATTCAGTATTCCCTGAAATATAAAAGAACAGAAGCATGGTGTCATTTGACTGATTTATTCTTCTTTCTTCAAGAGCACCTGCATTTTATTCTCTTGAATAAAAGAGAATTGTACCTTGTATCTTTCAGAGTAGTAAACTGGGAAGCTAACCAGGTATTGTCAATGCAGCATCACCTTGCAGCTGGGAACAGACTTGATGAGCTGATTCCTGGTGACACAGCTTTTAAAATACAGGTAATGTAAATGGAGAATCTATACAGTTGTTGATAGTTTTTGAAAGCTGATATGTCATCACCCCAAAGTTGAGAAGCAAAGTATATAAAGTTTTCTCATTATTAGATGGCATTTTGCAGCAGATAATGTGAGCTTGTTGGATTAAGACTACAAGTAATTGATGCTGTATATGGTGGGGTGGTGAGAGGATTAATGCTCCTCCAGCTCCAGCTCTACCTCCAATTCCAGCTCCAGATTAGAACAGGATTAGAATTTAGCAGCATGCAATCTCAGTGGTTTGTTTACAAAATTTAGATTTTTGCAATGAATGTATCATGTGTGCTCGGAGTTATTAAGGCCTATAACACAGTTAATCATTCATTACACACATTTTATGAAAATCAGAGCCCAATTCATGATATTTTGTAAATGGTGTAAAGAAGTAGTGGCAAATTGTTTCTAATGGTCCTCCTGACCTTGCCTCGCTCTGAGCTGGGATAAACTGACATGAAGATCTGTGTTCCTACAGGTTTAGTTAAAAAAAAAAAAAAAAAAAGAGAGATTTTCAAATGCAAAATTAATTGCTGTGTCCGTCTTTCTTGATAGTCAAATTATGTTGAAATCAAATACAGATTATGCTGTTAGTCCTTGAGTTGTGACAGCTTCTTCAGCTTAAAGTAACTTTACGGCTTCTCTAAAGTATACCTGAAAATATATTTGATTTAAATTACTTTAGAATCATAGGTCACAAGGTGCACTTCAATGCCTTCTTCACTCAGATGCATCCTCTGATTAGTTACAGACAAGATTTCTATGAGGAGGCCTGATACCTCATCTATAATGCAAGAAGATGTTTCTATAAGGGCTGTAATATGAATTACAGGCCTAAACTATAACCAAATACAGGAAAAACTTTCTCAATGTTCAAAGATGTTTAGATCAAAGTGTTACTTTCTCAGCATTTCTATCTAATCAAGCTTCACTCATAAGGTGACAAAAACTCTATCATCACAAAATCTTATGACACATTTTCCTTCTGCAATTCAGACCTCCTGTACAAGGACTTACATTAGAAAATTACTTTCCTTTGCATATGAAGACATTACTGAATGCTTTGCTTTGAACATATATTCAACATAAAAACCACCGTATTGGTGGTTTTTTTATTATTATTTGTTATTATTATTTTTTTATTTGGTTGAAATTTTGACAGTTCTCTATGGATTTTTTTTTTTTTTTCCCAGAGTAAAATCTGTAAGAACACAAGTGGAATGGGAGTTATTAAGCAACGTACTGACCCTTCTTGCATTCCTCCCTATAAAATGTTAGCCATAGTCTTTGAGTACAAAAGATATGTATGCACACGCCAGCTGTTATCTGAAATAAATCATTTCCACTAGGTTTATGTATTCCTTGGGGCTTTTTTCTGTTCTTAGATCTTATGCTCCTCTGATGTTCTTTCTTTATTCACAACTTCAGTAAACCTACATGTAAGCAAGCATTTTAATTCTTCATTCAAACAGACCAAAGCATAAAGATATGACTAGCTTATTTTTATTCATTTTTCTCTGAACATTTGCAGTCACATCTTTAAATGAAAATGAATAGGTGAATAGTCAGTTGCAGCTCCAGATAAGCTGGCCTCTGGATCTTCTTATATAATTTGTACTTAAGGATACTTTATGCTCCTTAAAGAACTAAGTAGCCTCCAAGTACAAGTTAAATGGACTCAGTCAACCACTTTCTGTTGGATGTCTGCCTCACCTTCTTGCATTTTAAATTCTTAATCGCATCTTTTTTTTTTTTCCCCTCTCTACTGGCCATTTTTCTCCTGCCATGTATGCCCAATTCTTCATTCTCCTTGCAGTTCTTCATTACTCCTTTCTACTCCTTTGCTTGATGTTTCTGAAGCTAGAAAATGACTTGTCCATCCCCAATTCTTTTTTTTTTTTTTTTTCCTTCTTCTTTCAGAGTCATTATTCTAATGTTGATAAACCTGGATGTTATTCAGGCACTGAAAATTGCACATTTTCATAGGAAGGAATATTTTTTAATTATGGTAAAAAAGATGAAAAATAAATCCTGGAAGTCTTCCACCTTATTTTATGTTTTTTATTTTTATTTTTTTGTTTGTAGTTTTTTTTTTGTTTGTTTTGCTTTGTACAGGTAAAGAAGAAATTGCACAAGCCAAGAATAGCATGCTCCCAAGACAGCATATTTCAGAAGGTGTCACAGGTGGGTGGGAGATGAAATTGCTGTCCTCTGGGAAATTTTTACTGTTTGATATGTGCTTTGCAAGAAGCATATTTCTCTTTGCTGACAGCCAAATTGAAGACCATCCTTTGTATATATTTGTGGAGCTGGTGGGGCATGGTGATAAGGCAGGAGATTAATTAATTCTCCTGTGAAAAAGTATTTGGAGCACCACAGTGCACTGATTCCAGATGCTGCAAACACTTTCTCTGGGCTCCATCTCTTAGCAAAGTAACCAAGGACTGCTTAATTTGCATAGAGTGCACAGCTCTCTTTTTCCACAAGCCAAGAGAGAAAGGCAAAGAACACAATATTCCTGGAGTAGTGGCTTTTAAGAAACAAGGAAGATCCACAATTGCTTCTACACCAAACAGCTGCAGTTAGGATGGGAACCCTAATTCTTTAATATGCTCTGCTCCAAATCACATCCATCATGTCATGTATGTTAGAATTAATGCTCACTTCTCTACAGCATTTGTGAGGAACAGAAGTTCAGCCTGTGCTCTGGGATCCCAGCCCATAAGAACACCACTGACCTTATCTAAGGATTTCTCTATCTCTCTATGCTTCTTTTAAAGCTAAGTACAAAACAAATCAACACAGGCACTGAAGACAGAAATATATATATATATATATATATATTCTTACAGCACTGAAAGCTGTTAAGTGTCTATATAATAAGTATCATAGCTCCAATATTAAATACTTTGCTACTGTCATTACAAAAGCTAGTTAAAAGAGTACCATTCATTCATTATCTAAGATTCCCAAATCTCTACTTGTTGGAAAAATGTATTCAAGAGTTATTTCTATGGGACTAACCCACTCATTTAACTTTCCATAAAATAACTGGAAAAACAGGTCTAATTGACAGAAGTCATTTTAAACCAAGTGGTTAGTTTATGAAGGTTGTTCCTTCTATTCCTTCTCTCTTTCTCTCCTCATCTTTTTCTTTTCAAAGACAGTGTGTGGAAAGAATACAAAACTTTTGTGGTTCATGTAAGTTTGACTTTTTATTTTTTTATATTTTTTCCCTCTGAGTCACAAAGTGATTCATCATGGAAATCAAAAGCAAAGATGAAACTCTGGAGCACTATAGGAGGTGTAGTCTACCTAGAAAGCAGTGCTTCTGAGTCAATACTGGAACAGAGGAAACCTAGAACTAAAATTTACGTGAGACATTGCAAATAGTACTATAGCTGACCTATGTTCATTTCTCTGGGAGGTGGAAGGAAAAGAAGGAGAGTACAGTATGCTACAAAGTATACTGTAATACTTTGGAGAAATGTAAGCAGAGAAAGAACCATGGGGCAGTAAGATGAAAACATCACTAAACTTAATGTACAAACAAAGCATGGTTCATCAGAGCTAAGGAGGAATATACATAGTTTCTCTAAGCTGCTCTCCTGTTAACCCTATTTGTTGATATACCTCCTGCCTCTTCAGAAGTGAACTAATTTGAAAGGTTGATGAAAGTAACAGTGGAGACAAATAAATGACATATAATGTGAAAAGCCAGCATGACCTTCTAAAAGCCATAATGGGTATGATGAAGAAAAAAAAAAAAAAAAAAAAAAAAGAAAAAAATGGATGGGGGATAGGCCCAGTACAAAAAAAGTTAACAAATAGTAATTTCCACTGTTTGAATTCCAATTTGAATCACTGGTGTTTTTCTCCAAAAATGACTTTTTAATTTTTTTTTTTAATAAAAAATTAAGGCCGAGATTCAGGCATTCTGTTTATTCCAGAAGATGTGAGTTTATGAAAAACACCAAGTGATGAAAATATATATATTAAAAAATAATAATAAAAAAAAATTAAAAAAAGAGTTGGCAGAGGCAATGGGCAAAAGTCCAGTAAAAGATGAGGGAGAAGCAAGAAAGGTTTTATGTCATTAATGCTAATGAATCCGATATCTTCTATTCTAAAGCTGTTTAATTTGCTCATTTTCTTTTGTTTTGCTTTGTTTTCTTGAGGGAAGGCAGGGTTAACATAGCATTCTTAGGTAAAGACAATTTTTAATATATATTTTTTTCCTATATTAAAGAGTTTTGGGGGTGGAACAGGTAAAAGTTGCAAAGGATACTGTGAAATTTTGTCAGTAATTGAAAGGCAAAGTGACTGGGTGTGTCTGTCATACACAGCTTACAGAGCTAACAGCTTTGTGGGATATTAGGTACTGGAAGGACATGGAAATTTAGCCATAGCGAGGGAGCTACAGTGAGTGCTCTGCTAATTCAGCTACCAGTAGAAGGAGCCTGTACTCCAAGTGTTCATCACAACTTTTTATTTCAAGAGCCGTTCATCTTTAATTTGACTATTTTTTTTTCTTCTTCTGGCATTACACCTTCCTTTGTAACAATGAACTAAATTACTTACTCCCTAATAAATAAAATAAAATAAATAAAATAAAATAAAATTTTCTAATCTGTGGTTTTATGTGTAACAAAAATGAAATCTACAAATCAGATAGTTCAATGACAGGTGTATATTCTCCAGGAAACACAAAGGAATCCTACTTCTCATGCAATTTTGTGATCACTGGAGACCAATTAAATACTGAATAATATTTGATCAAATAAAGTATTTCATCTTTGACCTGCACACAGGGAAAAAAATACTATACAAAGTAGACTGGCAACAAAGGATAAGGATCTAGCTGAGAGTTTAAGGACAAAAAGCACAGAACAGCAAATGTCTTCATGGATAACTCACCACAGTCCTTGCTGAATTCTTTTGCATTCTTCTCACTCAGAAAATAGCAGCAGATGTGTTCACCCTCTGATATTATATTATATCTTTGGAAGATATAAAGAACAGAGTCTCAGTAGAAAATGTATTGTTGATGCCCTACAATAGCACAGCAGAGAAAGTAGGGTGCCTAGGGATAAATGATAAAATTCATGAAGACGCCTACGTGATTTAGAAGCCGAAGTTCAATTTTTTTCAAAAGTGAAGTTGGCCTGTAAGCCCAGATCCTGAGAGGAACACAGGACTTGATTAAGGATGAGGTAAGCTCAATGATGCAACAATTATATTGCTACTATTACCTGAGCTAGTCAGTTTAAAGTTGGCTCACATGTCTGTGGTTGCAAGAGTACCCTGAAGGTTATTGGCTTAAATACCTAGTCAATTTCTGAAAATGGGCTCTTGGACTCTTAGCTGACTGAGACCCTGTGGAAACATATTTGATACTCCCCATCCTTGCAAGGATGCCTTAAACTACTGTTTACATCACAGGGAACTGAAATCAGCAGAAGAAAACAGCAAAACACAAGTGCGAGGCTTAACAGAACGAAAAAGAGCCTTTTTTTTTTTTTTTTTTTTTTTGCAGTGTTTCAAATTTAGTAAAAAAATATAAATAGATTTCATCACACGTATATCTATAAATAAATAGAGATTATGTATAGTGTTTATATATTTTTATGTTTATACATATTATTGATATGTATAGAGCAGAAAGAACATGCCATATCAAAACAAGTAGTAAACCAGGCATAAATGCAATGCATCTGTTCCAGGAACCTATGCCTACAGTGATTAATGGAGTGAGTAAATACCATATATACAGTATAGTTCTTTCAAAAAGTTTCCAGTTATCCTAAATAACTAATTGTAGCTTCATCATCTTTTGTGGTGTATTTTTTCTCAATAAAAACAAGACTCAAAATATGTGTATTTTCTCAACAGGTGTCTATCAATATAATAATAGAATCATAGAATATCCCAAGTTGGAAAGGACCCACAAGGATCATCAAGTCCAACTCCTGGTACCACACAGGTCTAAGATCTACCCCAAAATTCAAACCATATAACTATGAGCACAGACCAAAGGCTTCTTAAAGTCGACAGGCTTGGTGACATGACTACATCCCTGGGGAGCCTGTTCCAGTGCACAATTACCCTCTCAGTGAAGAACTTCTTCCTGATATCCAGCCTGAACCTCCCTGTTGCATCTTGACTCCCTTCCCACGGGTCCTATCATTGGTCACTAAAGAGAACAGATTGGCACCTGCCCCTCCACTCCCCTTTGTGAGGAAGCTGTAGGCTGCAATGAGGTCTCCCCTCAGCCTCCTCTTTTCCAGGCTGAACAGGCCAAGTGACCTCAGCTGCTCCTCATACGTCTTCCCCTCTAGGCTCTTCACCATCTTAGCAGCCCTTCTCTGGACACTCTCCAATTGTTTCACTTCCTTTTTGTACTGTGGTACCCAGAACTGCATACAGTACTGGAGGTAAGGCCACACCAGCTCTGAGTAGAGTGGGACAAATACTGTTCAACTTTGTACACTGGACTCACCAAAGTGATCAGATCAGAGGAACACAGCTGTTGATACAGCAGTAAGCTTATGAGAAAAAGCAAAACCATAGGGCACACTGTGTTTCTCATGCTCTGAATATGTAGGAATTGTCACAGCAAGAATACCTACAGTGTGCTTCAGGAAAGTGGTGGCATCACTGTCCCTGGGGGTGTTAAGGAAAGGTTGGACCTGGAGCTTAGGGACATGGTTTAGTGGGTGACGTTGGTAGTATGGTAATGGTTAGATCAGATGATCTTGGAGGTCTTTTCGTACCTTAATGATTCTATGATTCTATGATTAACCCATAGCAATCATACATAAAGATATGTTAAGCATTTTTATTTTAAATTTGTTGCATACTAAATATCCTATATCTTGAAGTAACCAGATCTTATATATTGAAAGAATTACTTTAATGATATGAGCTTTTGATAATAGAAAGGCAAAGAACCTTGTAAAAAAGTCAGCTTTGATATCTTGAAATATATTACCAAGCCTTAGCAAGTAACAGGCAGGTTCTGAGAAGTATTATGACTTATTTTGTTTTACTTTCTGCCCAACAAACTTTTGTTCTCAGGTGCTCTGTTGTACAAGCTCTGCATGTGAAGTTTTTTAATAATGATTGAGCAAAATACTTTTTGTTGCACTACCTGAGTACTGTGCAGAGTACTTTTTTTTTTTTTTTGAAACTGAAATAACTTTCTAAAATCTGATGCTGAATTGGCTTGAATTGGCATTGAATATGATGCAATCATATATAATTTGGAATAAAAATTTACCACATTCTTCAGTAATGACTTGTGCTTTGCTTTCACTAAAAAAAAAAAAAAAAAAGCACACTTTTTTTTTATATTTCAGTCTAATATCACTGAGGCTAAATTTGTATTTGACCAGGTTCATTTAAGGTGAAAAACCCCTTCAGTATTCACATCATTTCTTTTGTCACTTACTTTTTTTTTTAATCTGTCTTGCAAGGATCTCATATATTAATTTTTCTTTCAGTTAAATGGCACAGGACTGATCGTGTCCTCATTACCCAAACTGTTATTTCTCCCTCTGGCCTCACAAACTGTATTAAATGATGTTTCACTGGGGGAGTCCTGCAATGACATTCTGAGTAATGCCTTAAACGATGGGTCTCAAATTGGATTTAATTTACATTTAATAAGACATGTATTGTATGGCAAATTAATTATAACTGACTGTCGAATGTATTTTTGAGAATTAATAGTTAAGGAATTAAAGGTATGTTTATTATATATGAGGTTGTAGAATATCAATTATATTTCTTTTCAGTAATGAAGAGGTATTTGTTTGACATAAGTTAATTATTTGGTCAGGTTTAAAAGAATAATTATCCGAGCTGTGTAAAAAGGCTCTTTTAATTAAAAAAAAAAAAAAAAAAAAAAAAAAAAAGGTTTCATGCAAAAAATATCAAGTGGAATTTTAAACTAAATCTTATTTTCTAAATGTTTTTCTGCTGTTAATTTTGAATTTCATCACTTCTGCAAGTGACTCCAAATTAAATAATGCCAAAATATCCTTGTAGTCATAAGTTTGCACGCAATCTTTTCTTTTTTTCTTTTCTTTTCTCTTTTCTTTTCTTTTCTCTTTTCTTTTCTTTTCTTTTCTTTTCTTTTCTTTTCTTTCTCTTCTCTTCTCTTCTCTTCTCTTCTCTTCTCTTCTCTTCTCTTCTCTTCTCTTCTCTTCTCTTCTCTTCTCTTCTCTTCTCTTCTCTTCTCTTCTCTTCTCTTCTCTTCTTTTCCTTTCCTTTCCTTTCCTTTCCTTTCCTTTCCTTTCCTTTCCTTTCCTTTCCTTTCCTTTCCTTTCCTTTCCTTTCCTTTCCTTTCCTTTCTATTATAAAGTACTCTGGCATTCATGTTCAATTTTTCACAGGTGTGGAATTCTCATCTGTCCTTTAAACCATCTCACTTGCACAAGTCTTATCAAAAATAATTGAAATATTTCACATAGATATTTAATGAGTTTTTCAAGAAAGATTAACTAATGGCAATACAATAGACCTGATTTTTCATCTTATTCCTTTTGCAGTCATTGACCTTTGTGCAAAATACTTTTAAGTACTGGACTTTGGCAGATCTTTGCCCCCTTTCACAGGTGTAAGTGAGTACATGAGGAGGAAGTGAAACCAATCCCAGTGACTACAGAATGACTCATTAGCCCCCAGTTTTAGTTGCAAGGTTGATCACAGGGTCTGGAGTGTTATTTTCAATTCTGTAGATTTGACAGGGAAAGGATTTTCAAAGTTTAATGCCAGGTACATTCTCAAACTGGTACATGTGTACAGTATTAAATTAACCTTTCTGTAGTTTTGCAGTTTTGATAGTGTAGCAAGTCCACTTTTTCTTCTATACACTACTATAATAAGGTTATAAACAATGCAGGAGTCGAATGACTACCCAATCAAAGTATAAAATATTGAAAAGGTCAAAAGTGTGCATCTCACTACTAAGATTCATTGAATATAAATTAGGCATTAAACTCTTGATACCTTGTTCCCTTGATTGAGTAGTAATGAGAATAGAAAATGGCAGAAAATTAATCCCTTCTCATTAAAAAGCTTGTAATGAGAATGTGGAACTTGGTAGAAATGTAACCCATTCTCATTACAGGCTTCAGGAAAACGTCTTTGTGGTCTTCTTCAGATGGCATATCAGTGAACATTTTCTCCCTAATAACAGTGCAGAAAATGTGGTTACATTACATATAAGTCCCTTGCATATGTCTCCTGTACTGTAAAATCATTCTAATGTGATTTAAACTTTTTCATTCATTGACACTGAAATCATCTGTTGTATCTATAGTTTATGTTAATGTGCACATGCATCTGTGTCAACTGCTCTTTCAGTTCTTTCTAAAACAACTTTATGCTCACATCCCATTGAATTTCAGTATAAATTGTGGATTAAGTTCCATCAGCATCTTTTACAATGTCTTGCAAAAAAACAGATAAATGTATAAATATCTGAAAAGTCAGATAAATATACCAAAGATAATTATCCAAATATAAATGTATATATATAAGGCAGTGATTGGAGATTATCTACGGGATAAATACTAGGAAAGTATTTACACACCTATCTCTACACACACTTTGTTGACAGGAAAAGACTAAGATTTATTTTCTCCACATTCAATTCTACTGTATCCACAACATATAATTTATCACATTAAAATTCAGTAAAATGCACATGTTCCCTGACTTTGAAGTCTGTACAGGCTTTTCTCTAACAGTAGTTAGATTGCAAGAGCAGGGTAGCTAAACAAACAAACAAGCAAAAAGAAAAAGCAGCCTCAAGATACTGCAAATAAACAAATTTGCATTTTGTTTTCCATGAAAAATTAACAGCCAATCAAATATTTTGATGGAATTTTATAAGTTAATATTTATTTTGCTTCTCAGTAACTGAACACAACAATTAAGAAAATAACCAAGTATATTTATTTTTGATTCTGAAACATACATTACATACAGGTGTGGTTATGAAATCTAAGGAGTGGAAAAAAAAAAAAAAAAAAAAAAAAAAAAAAAAAAAAACTTCCTTTGTGTTCAGTCAGGTTTTTTCCTACTCTGTGGCTGTACTAAGATGCTCTTGGCCTAGCAGAAGAATGAGCCCCACACACTGGCTATATCAGTGGCATATACCAATATTTGGGCTGCAAATAATGAGCGGGATTTCATCTGAGTGTGCTCACAACTTGCCTCCTGCACCAGGAGATGTGTTAAGTGTGGTTAAGTGTGGCTATTTAGGCGGCCACACAGCTCTGTCTTGCATTTTATATTGACACATTGTCAATGAAACCACAGTGCTCCTCTGGTATCTAGTAAATCCCTAATGCCATGATAAAAGGTAGTTATGAAGTGCACAGCCTCTTAATGAAATAGAGAGGAAAGATTTCTATAGGGAAATTCTCAACTCATTCACTTGCATACACATATACATATATTTGCACAATTGCATACATGTTTTACTAGAGCTATAAAAACTCACATGCCAACCAGAGACAACCAAAATGAAGATGCTTCTATGTAAACTCCAGACCACTTTGCACAGTGTGGAATGATAGCTCCAAATATCCTTGACAGCTGCAGGTTGTAGAACTACCCACAAACAACACAGGAAAAGCATATGTAACTTAGAGCAGCAGCCTGGCCTTTCTAAATTATGCTGGCAGCAGTTTTGGCTCTTGAAACACAATCTACATCTGGGAAAGTAGAAAAGGGCTAACCTCACCTCTTTCTTCTCAACTGGCTGCACCACTGTGTAAAGTGACCCCTAACATAAGTGCATTTTCTTGATATCACTAGTGTGAATTTACATCTATACTTATGCACACACACCATTTGCTTTTTTTTCTCTCTCTGTAGGGATTGATGGATAGATTAGATAGATGGTTTTTTTTTGTTTGTTTTTTTTTTTTTTTTTATGGGACACTTCTCACAAAACTATTGCTAACGTCTACAAGCGATCTTTTCTTCTTAATATTTTTGTACTATTCTTTTATTGAAATTTTGTGGATATATCCTAAAATATTTTAGGATATGCCAGGTAGTTTCATGTTAGTATCTGTGGAAAAACAAACAAGCAAACAACAACAACCAAAACACAGACATTTAATTGTTGCCTAGGAAGAAAGAATTGCACTTTAGATCCAAAAGGGACCTGGTATACTTCCCTTCACACCAAGGAACTCTGGCAGGAATATTGCCTCAGAGAAGCAGAATTGTTTTTAGTGTTCCTGTGCAACCTACAGAGCTAAACAACTTCCTAGAGCAGGTCATCACTACTAACATATGATCAGCTTAAAAGAAGCAATAAATATACTTAGTTCTAAGGCCAACTACATGGATACTTTGGTGTCCACAAACTTCTTAATACTTTGACAGAAACACGTGCTTTTTATGTAGCACATTTTTATTTCCATAGAAAATACTCACCAGCATGAAAACACTTACTATTTAGATATTTCCCAACATTTCACTACACAAAGACTATGACTCTTCATGGGTTTTGCTAAATGTCTATGGAATATTTTGCCAAATACTCTCTCTTTCTTTCTTTCTTTCTTTCTTTCTTTCTTTCTTTCTTTCTTTCTTTCTTTCTTTCTTTCTTTTTCTTTCTTTCTTTCTTTCTTTCTTTCTTTCTTTCTTTCTTTCTTTCTTTCTTTTTCTTTCTTCCTTCATTTCTTTCTTTCTTTCTTTCTTTCTTTCTTTCTTTCTTTCTTTCTTTCTTTCTTTCTTTCTTTCTTTCTCCTTCTCTTTCTCTCTCTCTTTTTCTCTCTCTGTCCCTTTTTCTCTCTGTTTCCTTTCCTTGTCTTGCCTTGCCTTGCCTTGTCCATTTCCTTACCTTGCCTTGTTTTGCTTTGTTTTGCCTTGTCATTTCCTTGCCTTGCTTTACCTTGCCTTACCTTTTTTTTTTTTTTTTTTTCCTTTCTTTCTTTTTCCTAAGGATTAAACAGTAGATTCCGCAGCATTCTCTCTGTCATTGGCATGTGTGATTTTCTAACTACTCTCTAAATTATATGTCTAGTATCAATTTTAAAATTATTTACACTCTTCTTTGCATGTGCTATTTTGTTCATCATCATATAAAACATCTGAAAACTCATCTGCAGAATCAAAATTTTCTACATCATTTAATATCAGGAGGTAACTGCCAAAAATTACTGTTATCCAGATATGATCATCTGGGCAGTCATGGCCCTGGTGGGTGGGAGGGTAGAATAGCTCATTTCATCGTCGAATTTCCATATCAGTAATTACAGTTCTCACACACCAGCCCTTTTCATTGCACCTTTTTTCCTTATTATGTCACACGCTGGGTTTGCTTCAAGATGCACCTCATTTTCTTTTTCCTTCTAAATGACCATACTCTTGAGAACCTAAGGTGACAACATTTGTATGGATATTGTAGAATCATTAAAAAGTTACCTAGTCTCTGAAAGTTTAGAATTTACAAATATGTCCTTCACCCATTCACTCACTTGTGCAAAATTGATTAAACATCCTTCTCTGGGATCATGTGGCCAACAGCTCCAAAACATAACCTTGCTGTTCGAAAAGTACAGATCCATAATTCAATGCTCTTTGCAACCATAGTTCCTGACCCAACTGTGTGAAATATTGACAGTGATAGGAGCACTCTATTGCTTTTGAGTGATTGCAAAAGCTTCCTGACTCCTTCCTGAATCACAAATGGACTAGGTAATTCATTCTTATTTGGCTACTATAGAAATATTTACAAATCCATGACTAATAGTTGAGAAAGAAAAAAGAAAAAAGAAAAAAAGAAAAAAAAGTTCAACACTTCTGTACACATGCTTCCTGAGACTAGAATCTGTTAAAAACACTGTATCAGGAGTGCCCCCAATCGTATTACTACTTATAAGGGGCAATACAAAGAATACAGCAATGAAGAAGGCTTTCCAGCTATTTGCAGTTCTGCTTCTTGGGGTTGAAATGAGAAAAAAAAAAAAATTAAAAAAATGGTAGATCGAAAGGCATTTGTCAACAAATCACTCACTTTTCCTGATTTTATCCAAGGTATAATTCCATCCTTCCTCAGCAAGGAATGTAAGTAAATGCTTGCCTTAACACACTGACATAGCTATTAGGCAAATCTTGTGTGATTAATACAGAATTAAGCATCTTTGTTTTCTGAATTAAGCATGTCCAAAATGCAGAGGCCCAAATGAAGCACAGGTATCCAATGGCCATGTCTGGATCTTCACCATCACCAAGGCAAACCTTTGCCAGAGATGAAAAACAAAACTGAAATCCATAAATATACCATGTGAATAAATCACTCCATATACCTCCTGTGAAGTAATATTTTAAAGAAATAAATAGTACTGAATTGTTTTTCATATCAAACATTTAAGTCGAATATATTGAAACTCTGTGTTTGGCACTGGCACAAATGGACATATACAGAAAAATATCCCTACAAAGGAGAATAGAAAATTACTTTCCAGTTTCAAAAACAGGATATTTTATTTTGTAATCTGCTGTATAATACAATTCTATAGTTCACTAAAATGCATTTTATGTCAAGTCAACACTAAATTGTTGTTGACTAACAAAACCAATAATTAAACATGGATTAACTATGGATCTTTAAACATTTGGCAACAACAACAACAACAAAAAACATTTGCTTTTTTCAGTCTACTAATTCTTACTGAGACAGGGGTTAGTAGGATGGCATTAATATCAATATTGTTTGGCATACTATTTTTTTCTCCCGAGTATAAAAACAGGGAAAAATGCACCACTCTTGAAAGACACTCTTTTTCCAGCAGAAAAGTCTTGTATGTGAAAGAAGATTGGGTTGGAAAGAAAGAGAAAATATTCAAATTAGAGAAATAAAACCTTGTGGATAATTTTATTTTCATCCTCTGGAGTAAATTTTCCTGTTCAGAACTGAAGGAGCTGATCTGAAGGAGAATGATCAGAGCATATAAATAATCTCTGGGCTCCATCTGCATTCTACATGTTGACAAAGTCCTTTCCTCCATGACATCGTGGTATCATATTGTTTGTTCTCTGCCTACTTGTGGATGAAATAAAAAAGGTCAGTTCTATTCATCAAGAGGTCTGGAATGTTCTCAGAAGTCAAATATGACTTAAAATTATATACTTGTTCTTTATAAAGCTACTTCTTAATAGGCAGTGGAGGCAAAATATCATTTAGGTATTCTTGTTCTATATGCTATGCAGAGTTTCAATGCACTGCCATGCTGACTGGATTGGAAATTAATTTTGTAATTCTTGGAATTGCAATCAAACACACACCTTCACAAGTATATAGTGCAAAGCCTGTAGCGCCTGCTTTTTTATTTTCATTTTTTAAGCTACATAGTTTGAACTCAACTTTCAAGTAATGCAGCTGCTTTAGGTACACAAAGACCATTCTCTCCAAAATACAGTTTATTTAAACCATACTGCCACTTAGGTATCTTTCATGTGTCCCTTACAAATAGTCTGTTGACTCCTCCTAGCCTTAGGACTAAAGCAAATGCAAGCTGGTGAGGTAGTGCAAGCCTGGATACGGAGACATCCTTGGATTTCCAGCTCTCCCCCAACTGTTCCATATAATCTCAGTGTATCCGAAGTGCATCCCATGTTTCTTCCCTTCTATAAGACATGGATGATAATGATTCCTTTATCTACTTTTTCTCCTTAAGATAAGGAGATGGGTATGATGGGTATGTATGGCCAGATGTGGGACAAGAAAAAGATAGCATGGGAAAAGTAAGCTAGCAGCTTTCTCTTATGACTTGGGCTTTCTGAGACACAAAGTTCAGTAACAATGGAATTATATAGTATTATATAATACTATGCTGTATTATTATATACTATAGTAAATACCATATATACTATTTATAATAGTATTATAAAATTTGCACTTTGCTTGGGGTGTTACAATGCATAATACAAACAGGTTATCCAAAGAAAGCTTTTCTATTTATATGACTACTACTACTACTACTACTACTGCTACTGTGGATTTGGAATTATTGCTTTATTGCTGTATATTTCCTTCTCTGTCTACCAGATACAGAAATGGCAAAATATTCCATCTGAGGAAAAGCTACCCTTAGGGTATTTCCAACTCAGTAAGAAGTGGGAAGTACAAGACATCTCACAAGCAAGTCTATCTTTAAGAAATGTATAGCTCTATCGTGCATAGCCTGAATCTTTTGAGCAGGATCTTTGGACCACTCTCATTTATTTATTTATTTCCATTCTGAGTATACCTCCTACTTTTTGTTTAACAGTAGCTGCAGATTGTAGACTCCCTTACATATGTTTGCAAATCCACTCCAGGTAGATTGGGAAGGGGGTGAAGATCACTAGCTGTACTTAAGAGAAATGAAAACTAAAGGACAGTTACATTTTCCTCAAGATCAGCAGAGTATCTGCCAACAGAGAAAGGAGCAAATATCTTTTTTATTATTATTATTTTTTATTTTTATTTCAAGGCCAGCACCTTACACTCAGGAACCATATCAGTAGCCTGAGAGTAATTTACTTACCAAGTTACTTTCATTATGCGCTTTTATTTTATTTTATTTTATTTCCCCTGAAAAACTAATTGTTAGGATATGATCTGAAACAGGAGTCAAACTAACAATTCTCTGACCAAGTCTCATGAAAAACAGTGGGGTTATTGGGATAGGAGCTCATATTGGGATATTTCCCTCATCAAGGGCTATACTTACCTAAATCTCATTCAAGTGTTGAGACCAGAGTTTAACTCAGAAGGTAATAACTAGCAATGATTTATCAGATTCAATTAATACAGGGTCACCTTTAATAGCATTCAGTCTTAAGTTTATGCATGTCTCACAATTTATTCAATGCCTTGATTGAATTGACATGCCTGAACACCACATAAACAACAACAACAACAATAACAACAAAAACTATTGATACATCCTGCCCCTAGCAGAAGCTCTTAACCTGTGGATAGATCAACATCAGAAGTGTTGCAAATCCTAGACCTGAATATCATTACCAACACCAGGATGGAAGTCAAATAACCATTTCAGCATGGTTCTGGCACCACAATAACAAGCACTAATTGGGAAGCAGATATTATATCTTTTTGTTAGAGCTTTCATTAACCCTGTTTGCACAGGATTGCTTTGTACAAAGCCATATTAAGAATTAAGAATCTGGGGAATGCAATAAGAATCTGGGTGAGTTCTGCCCCCTTTGCAGTTTTGGTGCAACTCTGGAAAGGCTTCATTTAAAAATAAAAAATAAAATAAATAAAATAAAAGGCAAATATATTCAACATGTTCTGTGTTATTTTTCATTTTCTACTGAGTTTATATCCAATGAATGATACAGATTTTTTATTTCCCCCTTCCCCCCCCCCCCCTTGGTTTCTATGAATTCTGGAGTACAAAAAAGTATGAATTTGGGAGCATACGATAAGCATTGACAGAAGAGCAAACAGTGGCATGGCTACAACATTCAAAACAATAATTTTCTGTATTGATTGACTGTTGTCCTGACTCATTACTGCTATGCTAGCTTCATGCCAATATTAAACTATTCCATTATTCCATATTCCTTTGAGTACCTAGCATTAACGAAACACTATACTGGGACATTAAGAAAAGAAAAGCATGCACACATATTATGAATATAGATATAGATTTTACTGAGAGGGTGAGCTAATGGGTCAAATTTTGCCAGTAGCTATTCACCTCTAACAACAACAAATATCAAAGAATGTGCATAGCTGAGGTTGCTGAATCTCACGATAATCACAATTTAGCTTGCTTATCTATACATAACATTTTATATTCCTGTTTGTGGTTGTTTTACTCTGGTGGGCAGCTCAGCTCCACTAGAACTGCTCTCTCACTCCCCCTTCTCAAAGGGAAAGGAGGAGAAAATACAGTGAAAAGGGCTCATGGGTTGAGATAAGAACAGGGAGATCCCTCACCAACTATCCTCATGGGCAAATTGACTCAGCATAGGGAGCTTAATACAATGTATTGCCTATTACTAATAAGCTACAGAAGTGAGAAACAAAGAAAACAAACTAAAAACTCTTTCCCCCATCCACTGTTCTATGTCCTCCCTTTGCGTGCTGCAGGGGAATGCATTGCAGTTCACAGGACTTTGTCTCTGCCACTCCATCACCATCACTCTCTTACCATCTTGCATGGGTATCCCACAGGCAGCAGCTCTTCAAGAACTACTCCCACATGGATCTGTACCACGGGATCCATCTATCAGGAGCAAACTGCTCCAGCACAGGTCCTTGAATCCACATATTTCTTAAATCCACATCTCAGTTTGTAAATTCAGGCCATGTTATTCAAAAATGTGAAGCAAATTACAGCCCACGCTCATTTAAATAAGATGTTAGTGTGTTTACTGGGAAAAAAAAAAAAATAATAAAAAATGGTGGGATGTTTTAATTATCATCAAATAAGGTTGTAAAAGACAATTTAAAATAAATAATGATATTTGAAGAAATAATGATATTTGCATGTTCTTAAATGGAACTGCACAACTTGTTTAAAAAATCTCTGATTATCCACTGGTTTGTCCAGTTGGATAGCAAACTCATATTCTTGAAATCTCATAAGTCATGGTATACTGCTAGTAGTGTGTGGGCGGACCTTAGTATGCAGCACACCAAAGGGGTATGAGAGACTGCATAACAAACACCATAGTCTAGTCAGTTCTCCAAAGCTGCAGAATCTATTTGACATTATAGAAGCTAGAAGGAAATAGTATGGCAGGAATGAGTATGTGTGGTGGTTTTACTTGGGTGGGCGGCCGAGCTCCACCACAACTTCTCTCTCACTCCCCCTCCCCAAAGAGGAACAGGGAGAAAATACGATGAAAAGGGGTCAAGGGTTGAGATAAGGACAGGGAGATCGTGAAGTAATTATCGTGACAGGAAAAACAGACTCAGCATAGGGAGATAGTAAGATTTATTACCTATTACTAACAAGCTAGAGAAGTGAGAAACAAAGGAAAGAAACCAAAAGCACCTTCCCCCCCATCCACCCTCTTTCAACTCCTGCCCCCGAGCGGTGCAGGGGAACAGGGGAATGGGGGTTAAGGTCAGTCTGTAGCGCTTCTTCTCTGCCTCTCCTTCTCGGTCACTCTCATCCCCTGTGCTGTGGGGTCACTCCCACAGGATGCAGTCCTTGCCTAACTGATCTGGCGTGGGCTTCCCACAGACATCAGCTCTTCAAGAACTACTCCAGACAGGGGTCTGTACCATGGGGTCCATCCCTCAGGTGCAAACTGCTCCAACCTGGGTCCCCCACAGGCAGCAGCTCCTGCCAGGTCACCTGCTCCTGTGTGGTCTCCTCTCCACGACCTACAGGTCCAGCCTGGAATCTATTCTGGCAGGGGTCTTCCACAGGTCGCAGCCTCCATTGGTGCAGGTCCACTTGCTCCACCGTGGTCTCCTTCATGGGCTGCAGCGTGGAACCCTGCTCCACCGTTGTACTCCATGGGCTGCAGGGGGACATTGTGCTTCACCATGGTCCTCACCACAGGCAGCAGGGTATTTCTGCTCTGGCGCCTGGAGCACCTCTCCCCCTCCTTCTCTGTTGACCTTGGTGCCTGCAAGGCTGTTTCTCACTCCTCTCACTCTCCCAGTTGCTGTGTGGCCCAGCATTTTTTTGTTTGTTTGTTTGTATTGTTTTGTTTTGTTTTGTTTTGTTTTCCCTGTCTTTAATATGCTCTCACAGAGGCGGAAAACAACATCACTTATTGGCTCAGCTTTGGTGAGCAGTTGGGCCCTTACCAAACATGGGGCAGCTTCTAGATTCTTCTCACAGAAGCTACCCTTATGGCCCCCTGCTAGCAAAACCTTGCCATGTAAACCCACTACAGTATGTTCATTATACTTCAGAGGCAGATGGAAATCTGAAGGAACACCTTAGAGGCACCGAGATACTAAAATCCTTGTAATCTAGCTATTAAAGCCATATTTACATTTGTTTAGTCTCCAAATTCTGCCTGAGTTAGATCGGTAAAAAGATTGTAACCAAAAATCTTAGTGGCTAATTGAGCTTCAGGTTTTATGTGGTTCAGACAAGACCATGTGGCTTATGAAATTGGTTTAATGACACTGCAGGAAAAAGATCAGGTATCTATGCTGATTAAGGATGATTAAGAAAACATCTAATACTGTGGAACTGCAGAGTTTCAAAGTAAAGCCTTGGGGCTTTAGAGAGAACAAATTTCATTACTCTGTCATAAATCTTGTCTTGCCTTTTTATAAAAAAATACAGAATGGAGGTGGGGAAAAGTCAGTTGTCCAAGTTTCTTGTTTAGGTTTTTACAGTTTTCCTTTAACAACAAAATTAAAATAACTTTATTACATTAACAAGTACATACCACTACTATATTAACTATGTTATGTACATTTTTTCATTTGAGAGAAGACTGGAAAATCTGATCTGTGGTACCATCAGCATATACATAATATACCATCATGTCTTTCCTGAGTCCTCAACAGACAATTTATGATTGCTTATAATTGGTCTTGGTCTTTGGGTCAGATTGAATCAACACGAGAAAGCTGTTTAAGACCTAAGAATAAGTAATAAGGTTAGGCATGTATCATAAACTGGCAAGAAAATAGAAGGAAATACTGAAAATAATAAATATATATATATTTTCACTTTTAAAATCTCAGATCTTTAGCTATTTTTGCTTTGGTCTGATGGGAAGAAGTTCAGATTGTCTTTGACTGCAAAATCTGAGATTTTTCAATTTTACTTACTGCTAATTAAGGAATTGCATGTAATAAACATATATTCAGAGGTGTAACACCAAGAAATGTCAAAAACACACATTTCTGTGAAAAACTTCTGTATACTTCTGAAGACAAGCTCTAATATGATTGTTGCACACAGATGCAGCAGGTTGAAATATGGTTATAGACACAATACTGTAATGAAATCATAGTCAGTGGTGTTTTGTTGCTGTTGTTTCATTTTGTCTAAAACCATAATTAAACTCTTAAAGTAGTTGGAGCAAATGAGGAGGACAATGTAATATAGTGGGATCAGATTATATTTACAAGGATTCAAACACTAGACTCATAAAAATGCAAGGCTCTGCATCTGGGCTGGGGCAATCCCAAGCTCAAATAAAGGCTAGGCAGAGAATGGACTGAAAGTGTCCCTGAGGAGAAGGAGCTGGGGGGGTTGGTTGATGAGTATCATAGAATCATAGGATCATACAATAATTTAGTTTGGAAAAGACGTTCAAGATCATCTGGGCCACCCATCACCCTACTGCCAATGTCACCCACTAAACCATGTCCCTAAGCACCATGTACAATCTTTCCCAATCTTTCCTTAAAACCTCCAGGGATGGTGATGCCACCACCTCTCTGGATAACCATTCCAATGCCTGACTGCTCTTTCTGAGAAGAAATGTCTCCTAATTTCCAACCTAATCATTCCCTGGCGCAACTTGAGGTCATTCCCTCTAGTCCTGAGTAGTTACCTGAGAGAAGAGGCTGATGCTCAGCTCCCCGTAATGTGCTTTCAGGTAGTTGTAGAGAGCAATAATGTAAGGCCTCCCCTGAGCCTCCTCTTCTCCAGACTAAACTACCCCTGTTCCCTCAGATGCTCAACATGAGCCAGCAATGAATGCTTGCAGCCCAGAAGGCCAACCTTATGTGCTGGGCTACATCAAAGCAAGTGTGACCATCAGGTTGAGGGTGGTAACTGTCCCAGTCTTCTCTGATCTCATGAGACCCCACCTGGAGTACTGCTTTCAGCTCTGGGGCTTCCAGCACAAGAAAGACATAGAAGTATTAGAATGAGTCCAGAGGAGGGCCACAAGATGATCAAGGGGCTGGAGAACTACTACAAAGCCAGGCTAAGAGAGTTTGGGTCGTTCAGCCTGATGAAGAGAAGGCTCCAGGGAAACTGGAAGGGCAGCCTTCCAGTACCCAAAGGGGGCCTACAGAAAAGTTGGGGAGGGACTCTTTATCAGGAATTGTAATGATAGGACAAGGTGAAATAGCTTTGAACTACAAGAGTAGATTTAGATTAGATATAAGGAAGAAATTCTTTCCCATGAGGGTGGTGAGGCATTGGAACAGGTTTCCCAGAGAAGCTGTGGATGCCCCCCTCTTGAAGTGTTTAAGGCCAGGTTGGATGAGGCTTTGAGCAACCTGGTCTGGTGGGAGGTGTCCCTGTCCATGGGGGGGCGGAGGGGCGCGTGAGATTATATGATCTTTAAGGTCCCTTCCAACCCACTCAATTCTATGATTCTATGATAAAATCATGAGAATATATATATTAAAAAATTGGTAACAAATGTATGCTTCATTTGTTTTTTATGGTGAAATCACCCTATACATTTTTGCTCACCACTTAACACCACTCTGAATCTCAGCCATCAGAAGTAAACAGAGTTCTGATTTCTGCCTCTTGCATTATCTCTTCTCTATCCTTTTATGTTCAAGGATGAATATTTTCAAGCTCTGTCTCATTCTCACAACGTGAAGAGCTTTGTGAAACAGCTTTTCAAGCAACCTTTCAATGAAGAGAGCTCTAATGATTTCATTAACATAATGGCTGCTCACAGATTTAACTGTAACTGAGCCAACGCATTGCCATTTTAGTGATATTTAACAGAGTTCATTAACCCTGAATGTATTTATTTATCACTGCTGCACTTAAATTTTAATGCAAGAAATCCACAGGACAAGCATTTACTTGCAAATTTGGCAATTTTCATATGTAAACATTTTCAGAAGGAGTTCATATATTTCTAATACAAAAAAGCAGTCTTGAAAGAGAGTTGGCTAGTACTGCACATAGTTCTCTGAATACATACTTCATAATTAACATATAAACATCTAAAGAAAGACTGAGTAAAATTACCTTTATTTATGGATCAAGTCTGTAGAATGAATATTTAAGAATTATGCTGACTTCTACTTTATCAACAAACAGATTTTAGTCATTCATTCACTCATTCATTCATACATTTTTTAATACTAACAAGAGAGCTTAAATGGAAAAAGTCTTACAAAAAAATCCATCTAATTGTTAAAAAGGGTATCACCATCCTATGATTCAAATTGGATTTTTATTTAGAGTAAAAAACATATCAAGTGTAGTAAAGAAGATAGTTTAATGCTTGCAGTAGTTCTAAGAGATTAGATACAAACTTCAACTGAAGCATTTAAATTCTTTCAGAGACACTTTGCATTATAAGTCCTTACATAGGTGGCCAGCAGAAGAATCACCCCTATTCTGTAACTTTTTTTTTTTCTTCTTTCTTTAAATAGGAATAAACAACTACTTATTATATCAGCTTCTAGTAATTATTTCTATGCAAATATTCTCACTCAAAATCCTTAAAAAAGCCCTAGAAGCAAGCATTTACACATGGAAGAGGGTTAAAGAACAAGGGTTGCCCTGAAGCACAATTCAAAGCTCTATGTTGCTTTCTATATGTAAAGTCAAAATATGCAATTTAATATTTCATTTGCTGTAACATAAAGACTATTTTTAACGATTATAAGATTTCTGATGTTTTTCTACAGGCTTCTGTCATTTGTGTCTGGGAAGGAGATGGTATTTTTTTTTTTTTCTAGATAGGAATCAATTAAATTACTCAGAGAAAAAGAAACCACAAAATAGGTGTCTGAGACCAAAGAAATTCTGGCACACATTCTCTGGATGTTATCCTTTTGAAATGGTCCTCTAGTCGAACAGCCATCAGCATCCCACAGCAGCTGCTGCATGCCAATCTCCTTCAGCTGCTGGCTGTAAAGCACCACCTCACGCTGTGCAATATCCTTGCTGACAAAGTCAGGAACACACTAATAGAAATGTCTGTCTTTCCTTGCTGACAAAGTCAGGAACACACTAATAAAAAGGTCTGTCTTTCCTTCCCTGGTAGTGTGTGCTACATCTGTTCAATAGATCTTGCCACCTTCTCTGCTAAGAGCAGGCCAGCTACAGTGGAAGTCTGCAAGACCAACACATATCTGACATATTTGGTTCTGACTTGTTTTGGCCTTCCTGGAACTTTTTATTTATTTATTTGTTTATTTTTTAAGCATATTTAGCTACAACAGCAATTTCTCCAATGACCAGGTGGCTATGCCTAAGTTATTTCTTATATTCTTATGCTCTAAGCATAATTTTTATATACATAGTAGAAATAAAGAGGTATTCTGTTTAAAATTAAATATTCATAGCTCTCGCATAATGATAGAGAAATGGACCTGGAATGACAGCAGAGGCCTTGAAAGGAAAGGTACAGGATGCAGTGTAGAGGAACCCAGGCATGGAATGGTAAAAGGCAGATTAAAAAAGATGAAGGAATAAAACATGTTAGAAAACACACACAGTAGAATAGCACTAAGTAGACTCCAGAGTGAGAAAAAAAAAAAAAAAAAAAAAAAAAAAAAAAAAGTCATTATGTTACTGTGGTCAATTTCAGACCCTTTCTGGCAATGTAGAGGAAGGACACCCATCATCAGCATCACTATCCTCTTGATGAAGATCCTGGGACACTGTTAACTCCCTGTAAAACCCCTCCTCAATCTCCAGCCAGACTGAATTTGTTGACCTTAGCACTTAGAGGGGCTGAGAAGTATAACACTAGAAAAAGGGGCTAGGTACTAGAAAGTGCATATTACAAGAAAAAGGGGCTAGGTACTAGAAAGTGCATATTACAATTTTAACTATATTGCTATTACTTATTGTTTGTTATTAAGCCTTTTTCTACAATAGAATCCTTTTCTTTATTTTTTTTCCTCTCTCTCTCTCTCTCTCTTTATTTTTTTCTTTTCACGTACTAACTAGTTCTGTACTAATAATCATTTGTTTAGGCTGTTAAGATTTAAATTAGACTAAAAATAGACTTGGCTTTGCAAATAAGATGTTTCATTTTTGTTCAAGATTTTAAGTGTAACAGGTGATTTGAATAATGTAAAAATAGTCAAGTGGAGATCTACATCTGAACTACCTTAAGCTTCCTTTAGAGTGAATAAAACTGTCTTTAGAGTCAGTCAAAGTGATCGACAGAGTCATAGATGTAATTCATCTCAAAGCAAATATTTAATGTGTTTCAAGTGATTATAAAGCAAACAACAATGTGTAGCTTTGATAGAATGTCTATGCTAAGGACTTCTGAACTTAAAGAGATGAGTTTCATTGTGTTTACCTGTTTACAAGTTGGAAATACTTAGCCTGGCACGTTCTTTATTATCAATTTGTTGCACCCATGTTTTGGGTGATTGCTTTAGTTCTTAACAAATTGCTTTAGATTGCTTTAATTCTTACCAGTTTATTAGGCTCAAAATCTTCCTTGCTACTATGCTCACCTTTCCACTGCACCTTTAGCTCTTCACCTGGGACAAGCTGTCAAGTGTCTTTTGATGGGACAAGTATGATGCTGAGACTGATAATTTCTTCTTCCTCATTCTAGGGACCATTTGGGGTAATTTTTCTGTGTTTGATAATATTCTCTACTTGTGTTCTTCAGTGGTTTATGACTCCAATGCTTGCAGACCAGTTTCAGTGGTCTGTAAATAATAATGGCAACAACATATTTTCTGCACTGCAAGGTTATAATTTACCATATATAAAGATATATGTAGAAAGAGAGAGACATACGAGACACACATACATACATACAGGAAGAGGTTTTTATTATTATTATTTTATATTATTTTTTTCCAAAGAATTATCTTGTACTATATAGTATTCTTGCCATGTTAGAAAGAAAGATCATTTATGGAGGAGTTATAAAGAATCAATTTCTAGTAACGAAGAGGTGTGCATAACTAAGAGAAGAGCAGGAGAGCAGATTAATAGTCTCATCAAACATAGTCACTGATGAAAGAGCTGGACTTTTATGAAACAGGGTGGAAAAACGTGAAGGAGAAGACATGGAACACAGGTGCTTTTCATTGATGAAAGGGATGGAATAAATGTTTTCTTCATGCCACTAGGGGCAGAATAAAACATAACAAGGCTTATTAAAAAAAAATAATAAAATAAAATAATAATAATAAAAAAAGATTTATATATGTAGTTTTCCTAATAAAGGTTGGAAAGCATTGGAATCAATTTCCTATAAATGTTGTAAAATGTTATTCCTGGGTGGCTCAGGAGTCCAGAATAGGATGGACAACCACAATTAGACATAATGCAGGACAAACCTCCTTGGAGATAATAGGACTTGGCTATCTTTTGGATCCTTTTGTTTTGTTTTGTTTTTTTCTTTTTCCTCTCCATAACTCCTCAGGCAAGCAGCTGTGAAGACAAAAAGTTAGGATTAGAATGGTCAGCTACAACAAAATTAAGAATAATTTTGGATCAGTAAATAATTGAATTTTCTCATAAATTGAAGTTTGTGAGAACCTGCAACACAGTTCAAGCACCATATGTTTCAGGAAATAAAAGAGGTAATTTGATGGTGCCTACAAAGACCCTGCATTTAATTGTAAGAGATTATGTTTGCTCATTTCCAAAGATATATTAGCCTTAATGAGGGAGCATTCCCACTGTATCCAGAACCAAGCAGGGCTTAAGTGATGGTACCCAACAAAAAGGTACTATACTCTTTGAGATTCTTTACTGCAGCTTTGCAGAATGGTTGTGTATTGGGTTTATGTGGCAAGGATTTGGTAATGGGGACTGCAGGGGTGGCCTCTGAGAGCTGAGCCCAGCAGCTGCCCCATGTCAAATCAGAGCCAGCTCCAGATGGCTCCAAAAGGGACCCACCACTGGCCAGAGCCGAGCCAATAAATTATATTTTTTGTGCCTCTGTGTGCATATTTGTGCCTCTTTGTGCATATTTGTGCATATTTAAGAAAGGGGAAAAAAAAAAAAAAAAAACACTGCTGTGAAACAGCAGCTGGGAGAGAGGAGTGAGGAGTAGCCCTGCAGACTCCAAGGCCAGTGCAGAAGGAGGGCAGGAGGTGTTCCAGGCTCTGGAGCAGAAGTTCCCCTGTGGCCTGTGGAGAGGCCCCTGGTAGACCAGGCTGTCTCCCTGCAGCCCATGGGTCCCACGGCGGAGCAGATCCCACGGCGGAGCAGATGCAGCCTGTGGAGGAACCCCTGGTAGGGCAGGTGGATGTGGCCTGAAGGAGTCTGTGGCCCATGGAAAGCCACCGCAGGAGCAGGCCCCTGGCTGGATCTGCAGCCCATGGAGAGGAGCCCACACAGGAGCGGGGGATCTGGGGGAATTATATCACAGAATCATACAATGGTCTGGGTTGGAAAGAGCCTCAAAGACCATCTAGTTCCAACCCATGTGGGACCCATCTGGGTTGGAAAGAGCCTCAAAGACCATCTAGTTCCAACCCATGTGGGACCCATGTTAGAACAGAGTGCTCCTTAAGGATGGACCCCAAGTTACGGACCTATGTTGGAGCAGTTCTTGAAGAGCTGCTGCCTTTGGGAACAGGCAGCCACAGGATCAGTTTGGGAAGGATGGCATCCTTTGGGAGGGACCCTATGTGGAGCAGGGGCAGGCAGTGACTGTGAAGGAGCAGCAGAGATGAAGTGCCATGGAGTAACTTCAGCCCTCATTCCCTGTTCCCCTGTGCTACTCGGTGGGAGGACCTGTAAGAGGGTAGATGGGGGGAAGGTGCTTTTAGTTTCTTACTTTGCTTTTAGTTTCTTACTGTTCTAGTCTACTCGTTATAGGAAATAAATTATAATAATATCCCTTAATTCCTTTATGGTTAGTCTGTTTTGCCCATGATGGTAATTAGAGGGTGATCTCCCTGTCCTTATCTCAGCCCTTGATCTCCTTTCACCATATTTTCTCCCCCTTTTCCTTTGAGGAGGAGGAATGAGAGAGCGGTTGTGGTAGAACTCAGCTGTTCAGGAGGGTAAAACCAAGACAGACTGTAAACCCAGATCTTATTTCACTTATTTTACAGCATTAGTACCAGCAACAGGACTGATTCCAATGGCACCCTGTAAGCAGATTCTGTGATTTTAAGCATGCATAAAGTCTGCTCTGAAATAAAATTCACACTACTTTACAAGCTTATTTTTATTTTTATTTATTGTGACAATTAATCACTGCAAATGTTATGTTGCTCTTCATGAATCCTACACTTTCTTCTATAAACAAGTATGAAATGGATATTCAGTGGATATATACCTAAAGGGCTTGTGCTCCTGTTGAATTCTTGAAATTATATTAACTAGAATTATACTTTTCAGTGAATTATGAAATTCATAACACAATTAAGTTACAAATGCATACAAGTAATATTTTTAAAAGCAAATTAATACCAACAAAGCTACCATAAATAAGTACACACATGACCATCTCCTTATGCCTGATCAGAACAAATATCTTCTCTACACTCTGAAAAAATAAATCTGAGGAAAATGTAAGACTAAGAAAATGAAAATAAAGTATATTTTATTACTTATTAGTGCTATGTTTCCTGGGCATTTTTCTTTTTCTTTTTATTGAATGTTTACAATATCAAATCTTTATTAAACATACAAATTCAAGAGTACTATTAATATGTAAAACTTCTCCTTAAAAAAAAAAAAAAAAGATATATATATATATATATATATATTTCTTAATTAAGGAAAAGGTGGGTTGAAGTTCAGTGGCTAGAAATGTTTACCCCAGGCAGAGGATGGGTAGTTAGCTGCTGACAATGTTTGTTGGAGCACTTAGTTTATTACTTCAGGGTTTGAATGTGATCCCCTGCTTCATGGCAAGGCCAGGTGTGTTAATGCATACCGCAGTGATGTTAAAAGGCTTGAAACACTGATGATGTCCAACTAGCTGTCTCACCACATTCAGAGCATTAAAGTGCAGTTACAGGTTGGAAAAAAAATGATATGAAAAATATCATATTCTTACCCAATTTATCTAATCCCTGTATGCACTTGATGTGTTTACTTGACTTACTAAAACAAATATTTTGTAATGTTAGCACTACAAAATGAAGACAGCTCTGCAGGATTGCACAGGATTTCATTCTGGCTCATATATCACTAGCAAACCCCTTAGATGAATTCCAGCCGTGGAACAGTTATTACTGATCATGGTGTAACAGAGCGGAAGAACAGGTTCCCAGCAGAATTCACAAGGTAGGCAGGTAAAAAAATCATCAGGTGCACACACACACACACACACACACACACAAATCAGGCTGTCATTACAAGCCAACAGAGAATATTTATCCTAATTATTTTCATCTTGAAAGTTGATGTCAAAAGTGATCTGTCTGTCAGTCAATGAGAAAAGATAGAGGTCTTTCTCTGAGAAATGGGGAATGTGTTTACTTCATATATGTGAAATTTCTGGTTAGCCTAAAACAGCCTAAAATTAATGTTCTGAATTTGCACCAAAATGCTAATCCCCATCACTTCAGCACAATATTTTTCTGAAGTAGCTGTACCTTTATGAAATTATATGGATGAAGTTTTGTAAGTATACCTTCTTAATTAATGGACTTAGGCTTTTGAAGTGTGTTTAATAACTTTAGTTTCAGAATCTTTTTTTTTTTTCTTAAAGTCGATAGCACAGGTTATTTAAATAATTATCTACCTACCTACCTATCTTCCTGTAATCTGCAATTCTTTCTGAACATTTGTATCAAGCAAGAACACATTGCCATAATATAGACACATATTGGAGCCAGAACCATCTGCTACTGTTCCTTGATTCTTGCTGCAGGGTTCATACAAGAGCCAACTATTGGGAAGTAAAGGATAAGGATGCTGTGTATGCAATCTGCAACTATTTCTGAGACTGCTCACACTCAGTGTGGGTGCAATACAAGTCTCCATACATATTTCTGTAGGTTCTCCAAATCTGATGCCTCAAAGTACTTTACACTTGCTTGCCTTTTTTGAATTGAGAGTCTATACCTCAAAGGTCTGTGCATTAAGAGAGCCTTGATGCACTTCATTATCAGAAACCATGGCAATTCATCATAGTAACAAACTCAAGACACATGTAAATAGTCTGCTTCAAAATTCACCTTGTAGAATCACAGAATCATAGAATTATGTGGTTGTTTTACTCAGGTGGGCAGCTGAGCCCTACCACAACTGCTCTTTCACTCCCCCTCCTCAAAGGGAAAGGGGGAGAAAATGTGATGCAAAGGGCTCAAGGGTGGAGATAAGGACAGGGAGATACCTCATTATATATATAATCTTAAATATAATTGATCCAGTATAAATCCTAAATATAATCCATTCTTGAATGAAGCAAGGTGAGGTTCATGTGTAACTATGTGACCAAGTTGTAAAAACCCAGGGCTGACTTAATAGAATCATAGAATCATTAAGACCTCCAAGATCATCTAGTCCAACCATCACCCTACTACCAATGTCACCCACTAATCCATGTCTCTAAGCACCAAATCCAACCTTTCCCTAAATACCACAGGGACGTGGTGTCCACCTCTTCCCTGGGCAACCCATTCCAATGCCTGACTGCTCTTTCTGAGAAGAAATGTCTCTTAATTTCCAAACTAAAACTCCCCTGGTGCAACTTGAGGCCATTCCCTCTAGTCCTATCACTAGTTATTTGTGAGAAGAGGCTGACCCCCAGCTCCTTTCAGGTAGTTGTAGAGCACAACAAGGCCTCCCCTGAGCCTGCACTTATCCAGACTAAACTACTCCTGTTCCCTCAGCCGCTCCTCATAGGACTTGTGTTCCAGGACTTTCACCACCTTCACAGCCCTCCTCTGGACACGTTCCAGGGCCTCAATATCCTTCTTGTACTGAGGTCCCAAAACTGAATACAGTACTCGAGGTGTGGCCTCACCGGAACAGAATACAAGGGGACAATTTATTCAAAATATTCTGCAGTCATGTATAAGACGTTTTCCTCACAAGATGGGGCTGTGTGTTTGAAACCCTTGGGTTCAGAAGATAAATTATCTTGAATTCTTCATTAAAGAATGAGAGATATTTTACAAATCAAGGTATTGATTGTTGTGTGAAGCCCAAAAGAGTGAATATTTCTGGCAAGCTTTGAATGCTTAGGCCCTGCTGGCATCCCAGCTCATGTCCATTGTTCTCATTATGGGTAAGAGATATTCTGACATATACTGTATACAGGAATAATGCTTAAATAATTATTCTTACAACTCCTAACATGAATACAAGATGTTTGTGTATATCCATGGAGTGTTATATTTAGAAGCACCTGTCACAAAGCTCCAGCAGTGTTGCACAGAACATCTGCATGACCCCTAGAAAGAACTATACCTACATTTTCCCCATATAGATACATATACATGTACATGCAAAAACAATGCAGTCATTTTTATATTAAAGAAAAAGTTATTTTTTTTTTCTCTGAAAGAAATTCAGAAAAATGTTAAAGCATCTTTAAAAACACAACAACAGCAATCCTCTCTAGAGGTATGCCAGATGCCTTTTCTCCATATGGTGAAATGCTGAGCATTTCATTTTAAATTATTTACCAAAGTACCAGAGTTTGCTACCATATCAAAACTCAAATGGCTTAGAAAGCTAGTGAAAAATTATCAAGCTCATATGGTTAGTAAGGTTCTACTACATAACCTTGGAACAATTAAATCTTGCAAGTTGATCAGACTAGTAACAATACACCAAAATATACTGGAAGATAACAGCTAAACAGACCAGAATTCAATTAAATTATAACTGACTGTTATTTTATAGTCATAATGAGGAGCAGCAACTATAAATCACACCTCAAAGGTTTCTTTGTAAATTTCAGACACTGTTCAGTCCATTATAATCATCCTAACTTATAAGCAATAAAATGTTTAGTGGAGTGATTTAGGGAAGCAAAATATATGAGAGAAATTAGGCAGCTAATGGGGAATTGCTCAAGTTATAATTTACTAAATATTGTTGCAGATTCCTTGTGTCAGGTTTCAATAAAATGAAGATCTTCTTAAATTAATTTATACTGATTAATCAGCTCCCGGATAATAACTAAGGTTTTATGCAACATGAACCCACTATTTTAAACTGGATGCCTGCGATTCAACACTCAAAATCTAACAGTACCTGCTACTGTAGCCTGAAAGTAGGCAGTCACACTTGAATATTGACCTGTTGATCTGATCTTATGGTTTGATAATTAATGCCATTTGTTACTTCATTCTGATAAATCCTTGTTTTTCTGATAAATTTGCTAAAAATGAAAAGGATGAAAAATTAAAACTGGACTACATGAAGAGTGCTATAAATACTGCTCAGAAGTACAGAGGAATAAAGTAGGTAGTTATTTATCTGAGTGGCATATTTTTACTTGAGGATGCTGGACGCTTCAATAATGCATACCACCTCAAGCTAGGAAAGTGTGACTAAAGGCAGGACTGAAAATGTTGCTGTGTAAGCCTTTTCTTCCTTTATTCAAGCCTTTATTTGTAGTGTAAAAGGGAGTAGAAAAGAAATTATAACATTCTTGGTGTGCTACATCTGATGTTTTGGCTTTGCTTCTACTGTTTATCTTTAAAGAGGCCTCATGTGGTTGTTGCTCTAAGAATAAATAAAAATAAATAAAAGTAAAAATATCAAATAAAAATCTAATAATCCACAAGTTTTCAAAGGTGTTTTTGTTTTGTTTTGTTTTGTGAAAAACCTTGGCAGATTTTTATAACTAGCTATGAATAAATAGCTTGAGAGAAAGTCACATATGAACACCAGATTCAAACAGAATCCAAACCAAGACATACTTAATAGCTGATAGATTAACTTTACTTTTTAAGGGAATCCATTTTTCTGTGCATTATCCTTCCACAGCATGGAAGAGAAAGAACCCTGAAGAAAATATTTTAAAAATAATGCTGAAGACTATTATCTCTGTGTATTTTTAATAATGAAATTATACAAGATAAAAACTGTAGTAACTGCATTAAATCCAATGTGGTCATGTGTTTGATTTACAGTCTTTTCAAATTGTTCCCATTGTTGCTGTGATATGTGGCACTTCCAGGAAGAGCAGTACTGCATCAGAAAAGCTCGATTAGGCCCCAGCATTACAGCATCACATTCAGAGGAACTGGACACATAAAGTAATGTGTTTCAGTAAGTGGTTGCAATTTTATCCAGTGACCACTTAGAAGTTTAACTTAGGATCAATATATCAAATTTAATTTGTGAATTCCTGAACTTTTTAGAGAAAGTTAAAAATTAACGTAAAAATGGATAATGGATTTCTACTTATATTCAGTGCTCCCAGTGAAACAGAAAATTAATGCCAGAATAAGAGTCAGAGCTGAACTCCTCCAAATGCACATCTGATGGGATTTAACCAGCAGGTTGAACTATAGCTTTTAGTTAAAAGTTTATAAAGCCACATTTTGACATCCAAATAGCTCAATGAATGGAAGAATGTCATACAGTACATTTGTGTTTGTCCATACAGTTTGAACATTTCAGATCAAAGTATGAAAATATCACCTAGGGCAGTGACTGGCCCTTTATTCTAATTGTTGGAAGTTCTCTTTAACTATTTGAGTCTAACTCTACTCTTTTTGGAATAGAATCGGAAGGTAATGGTGCTGAGAAAGCACCCATAACCAATGGGTGGTGCCAATACGTGCTTTGGAACTGTGACAGACAGTGAAATCTATGTGATTTTAGAAAAATACCCAGTAGGCATGATATGATAGTCATCCTGCTCTCTGCATCAGCACTCTCCCCTGGGCTGCTGAGGGAAAGTGCAGTTCTTCAAGCATCACTTTTTACTTTTCCAGGCAAAGGACAGAGCTATCTTCTCAAATTTCTAAGAGCAGGAAGTGTTGATACTGTTGGGCAAAAGAAGGCCTTTTAATCTCCTTACCACTCTTTGAGGTACCTTCAATAATCAGACCAGTGTGTTTAGAAGGAAAGTCCTTTCTTTACTCTGTATTTTCCTATACTGTTACAATTTAATAAATGCTCCCCAGGGGTCAACTTTATGTAGCAGTGCTGTGCATTATGCAGTAACTACCATCACAGCACTTATACCAGCAGTAGAGAGAATTGCACCTGTAACATTCTCTTTGATTTTACACAGTGAACAGAACAGTGTTCTCTGCACTGCCTCCAACTTTACAGTATAAAGAACTAGAATGACTCACTGCCCTACATCACATTCAAGAGAAGGCAGATTTTCCCTTGCTGTTATAAATAAATAAATAAATAAATAAATAAATGCTTTTATGCATCTTATGTTCCAGCTGTAAAGATGTGGCAAGCAATGTAAATTGAATATTCTTGGCAGGTAACTTCTTCCTAATATTTATGGGTCAGATTGTCAGACATGAATAGCAGTGTCAGCCAACTTCTTTTCTACAGTTAGTGACATACTTTTCTACTTGTAAAGATCTAAGTGTTTTTGTGCTCTGGTCACCTTATCCCTATTCTCTGGTCACCTTATCCCTGTTTGTTTTTTTTTTTTTTCAGTTTAATCTAAGAGAGACAAAAAGAAGTATCCCTCGATCTTAGCATTAAAAGAATCACTTTGACAAAACTCTCTTCTGTTGCTAAAACTCAGTATCATAGATTTAAGGAGGAAATCAAAAGATTTCTCAAACAAAATTTTCCATCAGGATTTATTCTAATTTTTCATAGATTCATATATCCATATTCCATCCTGTGATTTTTCATCTCATTAAATGATTATGTGAGTATAGATGAAAGTTAATTTAATTCTCTTGAACTCTTACTTGTAGAAGAATGAGGAAAACTATGGAAACCTTGTGGGGATGTTGGCTACCTAAGCACAGACATCCAGTGTCTAGAATATCCTGATTTATCTTTATCTACACTCTAAATAGGTGTAGGCTTATGTTAAGATCTGTTGTGCGTTTGCCAATCCTATACAAACACCTGAAATACTCTAGGGAAACTAATAATATCAGTAGACACCTTTAGCATAGGCAGTTAAATTATTCCACTATTTTTGAGCACTGTGAAAGATTCAACTAGAATCAGTAAATCATAGCTTAGAGATGTTACTTTCATAACTCCTGTAGCAAAAGTGCAGCAATAGGGATGAAGTTCAGGTATCTTCTGGTTCATGTCTTAAAATACAGCTTGCATAGTAAGAGAAAAAAACACTGCTACTTAAGCTATGTCCTGGTATTGGAGAATTATGATGGACAGAAAATATTTTCACACTTCCAAATGCTATATTAAATAAACAACTAAACCATCTTGTTGTCTTCTGCAGTATCGGTTGAAGAGGATGACAGGAAGCAGTTTCAATAGTTATTCTCCCACCCCAGTGGGATCTAGTCTGGTTACAGCACTAGCAGTCATTTCTGACCTGTTTCCAGTCAAGCATTTTGGCTGTTGCAGCATTTGTAGGTTGATACAACCCTTACAGCTCAGGAAATAGGAGTGAAACCTGCTTTGCTCAAGAATCACACTGTCTTTGGAGTAATTTTTTAATCTGTTTAAAAGAGCTAACCACAGAAATACAGAGCTCTGCATTAACTTCATTTAGACTTTGCAAACTGAAAACCATTTAATCAGTCAACTCACCTACATGAAATACATATTCTGAATGGGATGGAAAGAGTTGCTCAAGGCTGATGTTAGATTTTACCTCTACCTTTTTATGCCTTGTCTTTAACTGGTATGTACTGCAGTTTTCAGAATAATTGTGGCATTTTTCTGTGTAATACACAGAGAAATATATATATTCTTTTTCAACAGAGAGACTGATCCAGTTTCTATTCAGATCGATGGAAATTCTACCATTCTTCTGAAATTATATCAAGCCCTTAATAAGTAAAAAATTATTTTGCTTAAATAAAATATAAAATGGTACTATGACACAGGAGGAGGTAAAAAATAATCTTTTACTTTGAAATGCCTGTGTGCAGGTTCTCTCAATTTCCAACAGACACATTAGCTTCACATTTTAATTTTGTACTTAATACCAAAATGTGATTAAAAAAAAAAAAAAAAGTTCCTCATTATTCTGAGCTGTACTTGCATAATTATTCTTCAGGCTTCATTTAATTATATGCCCCACCATGTGTTAGTTTTCAGCATCCTAAGTGGTACCACCTTACTGCTAGGAATATTAAACAATGAAAGGCAACACTCTTTTGTTTGGTTACACAGCATGCTGTGTATGAATTCAGTCTCTTCTCACAGGTCCCCCCTCCCAGCTTCTGAATTATATCCTTTACAAGTGTTTCAAAGAAGGGCACTTATAGTCATGCTTGCTCTGCAATGTGTTGCTTTTATTGTTTCCTGTACCCAAGAATTGCCCCTATTAGTCAGAATGAAATAATAATAATGAGAAAAAAAAAAAAAGAGATGAAAGAGAGATTGAAAAGAAGATTGAAAAAGAAACTACAGAGTTTCTGAAGTTTTATTGTAGGTCTTTTTTTTTTTTCTTTTCTTACCATGCCAAGATCACACACCAACAATTGAGATGAGGACAAAAGCATTGGAAAAGCTATTTATCCACAAACGGTATTTCTGAGATACCTAACACTGTATTACCTGAAAAGAACTGGGATGTGTAAGAATCAGTGAAGAAAAAACAGGCAGTGACTAAAAAGAAACTGAAGATTTTGCTCCAGTCCAATTGGATGAGAGTTCTGATCATGTTTTGTAGGTCTCATCAAACATGCACACACACAAAAAAAAAAGGGTGGGGGACAGACACGACACCTCCTGACCTCTTATGTGTCAAACACTGAGATAGACTAACCAACAGGGAAATGGTATTTATATATATATATATCTTTTTTTTTTTTTTTTTTTTTTTTTTGCCCTGCCCTGCCCTGCCCTGCCCCGTCCTGCCCTGCCCCGTCCTGCCCTGCCCTTTATATAGTTTATATAGTTTTTTTTCCTCCCCTCCCCTCCCCTGTACTCCCCTTCCCTTCCCCTTCCCTTTCCTGCCCTGCCCTCTCCTTGCCTTTGTCCTCGCCCTCTATTCCTCTGAGAAGTATTTTAAAGAGTCTGATCTGAGAAGCACATTAGCAATGTCCAAGTCAGTGAAACAGATGGGATTTTTACATGGTTAACACCATTCTTTACTACCCAGAGAAGCTGTGAATGGGAAGCTACTGATGTTAAAACAACAACAACAAAAACTCCTATTGATTTAAGTCAGGTTTGTGTCATAGTGTACCTGAGTGTACATGAGACAGGAAGCTACTTTAATGGTTTAACTAAATAAAAGTTTACTTTGTTTTATTTTATTTTACAGCTTCTTTTGTATAACAATATTCCATATTATATTCTTAAAACAAAACTTTTTTTTAAAAAAAAAAAGCAACATAAGCCACATGTTGCTTTTTTTTTTTTTTTAACACATTAAGTTTTACTGATAAATAATCTTGTAAAACAAAGCAATCTATCTATCGTTTCCAATCAGCAAATCCTAACATTTAATCACAGATATATTCACACTTCAACATGGATCCACTTTAGTCTTTAAGCTTCTAATTAATAATTGTGTTGTCAAAATGCAGAATCATGAATCAAGACTTTTCCTGTGCAGAAGATGATGGATTCTTGCACTTAACCAATCAAAAGTTTATTTACTTTTTGAAGAACATGTCTTTCATATCTTTTTAAAGCAGGATCAAGAAACCAAAATGAAGACTTTTTACCATTTTAAATCTCATTTTGAATGTTATAGAAAGTGAATAATTGACAAATCATTACTGAAAAAGGCACTTCCTTCTAGGCTGTGGACTTCCGCAGACATTACAACAGATTTATTACTGTAAGTGCTATGGGTCAAAATTTGTCACCCTTATTCATATTTTTTTCCAACGATGTATTTTCCTTCCCAGAATGAAGATGTATGCAGAAATGGTGGAACCTATTCTTACTGATTCACTGAATAGGAAAGAAAATAAAATGTAAAGGCTGGAGAAGCTGAGAAGAAAAAAAAAAAAAAAAAAAAAAAAAAAAAAAATCTGATTGTTTCTCATGTTAATATGTCGAAGTTTAGATAGATAGTTTCTTTTTAAAAAAGCTCATATGGAAACTAAGCTCTGATGGACTTCTGCCTGCCAGCTAGGTTTACAACCAAAACTTTCCCAGTTTGCAATCACTTTTGAAGCTTTCAGTCTCCTTTGATTTCTTGGTCCTGTATCATGAAGATAGCCTGACAGTCAAGTCTACTAGAAAGCTAGTGCTTTATATGTGGGTGAATGTGAAAAAAATAATGCCCAAAGTCAAAGGCTGAGAGTCTATCTTTTTCTATCCCAAGAAAATACTTCCTTTCATGAGCTGAAACTGCTGTGGTAGCTATTTCAATGAGCTACATAAAAATCTGAACTGTATAAAAAGAGACACCTTTACTTAAAATGATGAAAGTGGATTTATTTACTAAATATTATTATTAATAATCATGTTTATTATCATTAATAATATTAATATTTTGGTGTATAGATAGCTGAAGCTGTCGCAGTGTTTTTCAACATCTCCTCTATGAAGTTTTCCAATGTGTTGAAAGGACATTATAGTATACATTTTGCATTGTCATTGGCTTACCTCAAAAGGATGTAAAATATCAATTTCTGACAAAATCCACCTGCTGTATTTTGAAATTCTTGTACACGCATCATCAGCACCATGAAAGATTAGTTTTATGAAATCAGAGGGCTCTCCATTTTCAACATAGGTGTACTTTACTGCGTGGTTTTGTGAATGATGCTTTTCTTTGTTTGTTTGTTGTTTTTAATATGAAATAGCATAAAGGCATTTGGGAAGTAGCTGAAAGGAATTGAACTCTTCAAATTAAAACTTTTCTAAATATGTCATGCTTTTCTGGATGAATAATTGCAAATATTATCCAGTGATCTTGTCCTGACCATAGGCAATGGTCAGGACAAAATAGACAATGATGTTACCTTTCATATGTGGCTCTTCTGAAAGCTGAACAGACTCTCCCAGTTTCTCAGCATTACAGGAAATGATACAAGCAAAACTCCCCAATCTTTGGCTGTTTCTTACCATCTCCTTTCTTAAACAACTGTCCATAAGAGGGCATGACTGGACATAAGAAAATGGTTCTTTACTGACAGAGTAGTTGTGCTCCCCAGGGAATTGGTCACAACATCAAGCCTGCTGGAGTTCAAGAAGTGTTTGGATAACACGTTCAGACATATAGTTTTTTTTTTTTTTTGTTTTTTGTTTTTTTTTTTGTGTGTGTGTGTGTGTAGCCAGAAGTTGGTCTCGATGAACCTTATGGGTCCCTTCCAACTCAGGACATTCTATAATTCTATGAATCAAGTAGATTTTGGGACTACCTCCACAATAAATAAATAAATAAATAAATCTTTCTTTCTTTTCTATACATAAAGTGTGATTGGATTTACCATGTTTAAAGGTCAGGAATTAAGTTCCTTATCTGACCAACCCAATAGCTATAGCAGCCCTCCTTTTTATTGCTATATTTTGCAGCAACACTTTCAGAGAGTCAAAGGTGCTGAAAAAGGGGAAATCAAACTGAAATTTCAGTTAAGGTTGAAGTTAGAAAAGCTGAAGTCAATATCCATTGTTCAGGCAATATAAAATCCTACAACAGAATTTCTGCATCTTGTTTCTTTTGTCTTGCTAAAAAGCTCTGACTATATGATTTAGGAACTACATGATCTCAAAAATTTTTCAAAACTGACTTAGGCCAGAATTATGAATTTATCATATTGTAAAGATACTTCTAAACTATTCTGGGTAAGAACCAACTGGGTTGGGAAGAAGTTAAGAAAAGAATAGAATAATAATATATATAAAAAAAAAAAGATGAAACAAAGAAACAAAATAAAACAAACAAAAACCATAAGAGATCCATAACAAGAGAATTACAGCATCAGTATTTTTGTTGTTGTTTTTTTTTTTTTTTTCTTTTCTTTTTACATCAGATACTGAGCTTCACATTTTCCATAAACCTAGGGTACATATTGTGCTAAAAATAAGTTTTGTTGTTGTTGTCATTGTTTTGTTTTGTTTTGTTTTGTTTTCCTTCCTTCCTTTTCTCTAATAAGAGAGAGAGAAAGAGAAAGATGGGAAAAAAATCTGGATTGATGCCCAAAGTCCCATTTTAAGGTTTGAGTTTTTATCCAAGCTAACTAATGGTGGAGAGAGACAATGGAAGAGAGAGAGCTAACAAATGTTCAATATAGATAAAAAATCTACTGAAAGAGCACTGTTAAAGTCACAAAATCAGAGACAACAAAACAAGGATTAAACTTATCTCCCTTCATATGCAACATAATGCAGTCTTTAAATACATAATGATGTGGGGGATTTACCTAAACTTTCTCCTACATCATTCAGGGTATATGAAGAATGGAACTGAAGTAATGAACAGGTCTTTAATATTTTGGTTACTTTTATTGTGTCCCTTGGCCTCATGCACACTATACAAACCCTGAGCTGAAGGTGGAATTATTAATTTTTTTTATGAGCTTCCCTACAGTGCATATTACTTGAAGCTCTGTGAGTTTCAGGAAAGTTAATTTATCTCAAAAAAAAAAAAAAAAAAAAAAAAAAATCTTGCTGAAGTGGCAAGATAATATATCCCTCTTTACAGATAGACAAAAGAGGTTCACAAGCAGCAGTCAACTTTGGGTTACCCCAGCCCCAAGCTGTTTTTTTTTATTATTATTATTTTTTTTTTTTTTTGTGTGTGTGTGTGTGTGTGTGTTTTATAATAATTTGAACCTTCAAATACATCACCCATTCACTTTAATTGCATCTGTGACTGCTTACTGCTTCTTCATCTCAGTCCACAGGATCCCAAGGTGGCATTGAGGAATGAGAAGCACATCATTACTTACCATCTGTGAAACATTTATGTGAGGGAAGGTGAAACATCACATAGGAACTCTGGTAGTCAGTTGGACTCTGTTTCTCTAAACCACAGCTTAGCTATTCTGAAGGAAGGCCATCTTTGGCTTCCAAACTTTGTAAGAAATAAGGTAGAAATGCCAAGTACAATGTCACCCTTTATTTACCAGGTCTGAGCTGGAAGCATTTCAACATTTTATTCAAATATAAGATCAGGTTAAAAATAGGTGTTCACCTCAAGTAGAGCTTGGTCATAACTGTGTGTCAATTAAAGAAGTGAATTAAGATAATGGACAAACTTCATTATAATGTTTTCTAAATTTCAACCCTTTCATTGATGTTTCAGCTCCTTGTCACCTTTTTCTCTTCTCTTGATTTTCTCCTGTTCCTCCAGATTCTAATCAGGTGTTATGTTTTGTTTTGTCTTGTTTTGTTTTGTTGTGTGTGTGCAGCTGCTCCCTCTGCATGTTTGCTCACTCTGTGTAGATGCACTAAATGCACTTAGTCAGCATTCAAGTCTGTAAGAGGTTTAGGCATGATCAGTGAACACAGGCTTCTAAGGCTTTTACTGAGTATGTGCAACCCATATTTTTTTTGACCTTCCAATATGTCCAAATATGCATGAATTGTCACAAGAATGACAAAGGTACAATGTCCAAATATAAATGTTAGCTGTATGAAACATCATGTCCCTGACCAGAGTAACAGTGCGAACCTTTCAAAGAAAATATTTTAAAGCTAAATCAGTACTTATCTCTAATCCTCTTCCTCTACTGTTGGTCTTGTAGGTAGGTGATTTAGATTTGAATAACAGCATAAAAAAAAAAATCAAACAAACAACAAAACAAAACAAAACAAAAAAACTTACCACCATCTCAAATCCTGAAAGATATAACCAGCAAAAACACATCACAGCCCAAATACCTAGTTTTACAAAATTACAAATTTACAAACTAGGAGCATGATGGAGTGTATTATTTGTGTTTATGCAAATCAGTAACCACAATAAGCAATCTTTTTCAAGTAACATAAAGTATCATTTGGCAAGTATTTTCCAGATGCCTAAGTGTCCCAAGTACTAGTAGTTTCAAAAGGCTATTCCTTTATACCTCTTCATTATGATTAAGCTACCAGATGCATTACTGTTTCTGGGAGCCCACAATCACATCATGTGCATGTATATATACAAGAAAATAGTTGACATGGTAATACTTAAAATATAAAGCTTTGTCTAACTTAACACTTGAATCTTCAAAGATTACAAACACTCTGAACATATCCAAAGCTTTCATTGTCTCAATAATGGCAATTTTGTGCTCATGTTATTGCCTTAGACTGAGTAGATATATAACTATGTGAGAAGTCCCACTGATACTGTCAGATTTGAAAGTTAAAATTCCACACTTTTTTTTTTTTTCAGAATTATTATCAAAAATAATCATTTTTGAGCTACACTGCTACTAGCTCTGTTAAACTTGCAAGTACATTATAAATCAAGTTTGTTCATAAATTTCCTATATAATTTAATTAACTATTGCAGTGATAGTGATACTATTGCGAAGAAGCAACATGATATGTAGGAAGAGGCTAATATGATCACTTGGGTTAGCAAAGCCAAACAGCAATCCTCAGTGAAGAAAATCAGCCTCCTTCTTTACTTTTATAAATCAGAAAATTCTTCAGAAAATGAGAAATTCCTTTTGATATAATAAGCTAATCTTTGAAATAACAGCAAGAAATGACCAAAAAAAAAAAAAAATGCTGAAAATATCAGACAAGATTTCTTTCTGTTTCAGCATTCTGGGGAGTTTGTCATACATGCAGGCATACCCAAAAACTCTTACATAAAAAATTAGTAAAATTCACTTGAATATATAATGTTATTCACAACATCGCTATAAATAATAATGATCATGAATACTTTAGGTCTGATTTCTCAGAAGGTCCCCAAAATGATTAGGTCAGTCTTGCCAATGTCTTCATAAAATCGAGTTGTGGAACTGAAACTTCTACTGCTTTTGTGAGTACATCTGTTTGGGATCACAGCAACTTCTAAAAGAATAATGCCCCCTTGTAGTAATTATTACTAGGGATAGTCTCTGGCCTGCTTCATCAGCTGACAAAAAAGGAATAAATTTAAAGACAAGATAGACTTCTGTATAACATAAAATGGAGCAACACTTTACCACTGATAAACAAGTGGTATGTATCCCTCAAAATGCTATTTATGTTTGTGTTGAAAAATGATTCAAGTTCTGAAGTTCAACGATATAGCAAATGGGCTGTGAGATGGGGAAAGAAGTAAGCACACTCACACCTCTGTGGGTAGCACCTTTTACACTGGTTAGGAAGCCTGTAAAACTTTGTTAGAAATTGAGTCCTAATGGCTAATTCCAATTGCAGATGTTTCTTTGGCACCCAGACACAAAAGTAATTGAAAAACTGGATTATTCAGCTGTATCACATGAGATTATTTGTCTCCAACAGGCTGCTTCTAGTAAGTACCATGAATTGGCTTTCACAAAGTTATTATAAAGTATGTACATCATATGGCTTCCACATACTATATCACTGAGTTCACTATATTATGAAAACAGAAAACATTTAAATACATATTTTTTTTTCAACATAAAGCCTTCTATGCAAGTGATTGCAAGCCATTACCCAACATAACCAACATAACCAACATAACCTTTCTTTCATGACTAATGAAAGAAAGTGAAATTCTTTTAACTTAATTCTTTCAGTCAACTCTGTCTAAGATCATCCAGCAGTCCAACCACATTTTATAGACAGCACAATAAAAGTCACTGGAGAGGAACAGTAACTCACCAATCAATAAAATCTCCATGAGACATTGAGCTTGAAGTTGATTGACTTAAAGAAGTCTTCAGTTAGTGTCAGATTAACCTTCTCACAGTTTTCCTCTCAGCTCTTTAAGGCATAAGATACATTTGGTGGACTGAGAAATAAGACTCTTCATCAGCTGAAATTATTTCCTGAACAAAATAAGAAAGTATTCTATTTTGCTTACACAGAGAAAACATTGCATCATATTTCATGACACGATATTCTAGATGATTAATTTCTAGTACAATAGATTTTTAATTCTAGGTCCACAAAAAATCCCTCTGACAACATGGCCTTGTGAAGATGTACTTAATCTATTTTCAGAGTAGTCTCACAGAAGCAATCTGTATTGCTATCCTACAATAACTGTTCTAGGTTCTTTCTTCCCTGCAATCTTATCTTATGCTATTTTACAGCCTTTTTAAGTGCATGAACAATTTATTTCAGATCCAGGGTGAAGTACAGTGTGAATAAGATAAGGAACTTATGTAGAAAATTATTTTTTTCAATACTGAACTCAAAATCAAAAATAGGAATCCATAGAGAGTATTCTAAACAGGATCTTTTTTTTTTCTTTTCATTTTTGTCTGAGATTGTTGGATAGCAACACTCAATCATGGTCTTATGCAGAGATATTAGTCGTCAGGGGATCAGTTTCCTTCAGGGTAGAGCAGCCTATGTCATTGCATATGCAAGGTCTTTGTGGGACCAAAGCACTCCAACTTTACTGCTGACTGGCAGCTTTCATTTCTAACATTTATTGAGCTTGGAATTGCAACCTCAGTAGTCACTTTTTCCTCAGTAGGAAAAACAGATGCATAGTCCTGGTGAAGAACATGCATGACCTTTTATGGTTTTGAAGAAGGACCTAATCTGGAAAGTGTACTGCATTACTAATATGACACAAAGTAGAACTACACAATTCAGGTCCAAAGCAGAATAAATGGGTCTTCAAATATTAGATTTCTTTGGCATGTTTGAAAAGTTATTCCCCTGTGCTTGCTTAGATGATCTGGCTATGACCTGGGAGAGTGTCCAGTGATGACTCATCTTTTAGAATCATTGAAGGTGAAGAAAAAGAGGCAGTAAAACCTTGAATAAACCATATAATTCATGTCATAAAATACACTTGATAATTCTCATGTAAGTTATGCTACATGAAAACCCATTCTAGATAAGAAAAGGCAGAAATTTTACACAAGGTTATGACACACATTCACTGCAGAGATTCATACAGCATAGTTGATTGTAGACAAGCCACAGCCATCAGGGTGAAATTTAACACCGATAGCATGAGGTGGATTATTTCTATGGCTCTGCTTGCAATATTTGAGAGAATCATATAGCCTGATGCAGCACATGAATAAAGTAAAAATAATCATTCTGTAACCAAGTTTTAGGATTGTGTCTATTAAATCATTCTCCTAATAAATACAATATCTTTTTTGATATCTTTGATATCTTTATAAATATATATATTACTTTGTACCTCCCTGTGACACTAGCTTAAGATTTAGTTAGTTCCATTGACTACAGGGTATTTTGGAGGGTTATATTTGTCTTTAAATTACTATTTGATAAAATTAAATGTACTTATCAAGTGTCTTGAATCGGAATAGGCAAAAATACAGAGAAATGAAAAGTGATCTATATTTGTTTTCTGCTTTCCTTCTAAACCAGGTGATGCTACTTAGTGTTCTTTCTCTTTTTTTTTCCTCTTGTCTAATTCACATTTAACTTGACCGCTCATAATATGTCTCTAATTTGTAATTTCGACTGATTACTCATGATGTACATGGGTTTGAAGTGAATCCTATAATCAGCTTTCATTTTCAAGTGTGATTTAGGATTTTGGTTGCCCATCTGAAAAGGATCCGATTTCTTTTACAGAAATTATCAAAACATTCACTATCTGAACCTGTAAAGACCCTTATATTGTGTGTCTAATCATTGAACCACTCACAATCATTGGCTACTTCAGACAATTTAGCTCCATCACCTTTAAAGACTTCTGCATTTCTTTTGTTTTACAGGTTTTCTTTGGTTTTGAATATATATCCATCATGAACTCCTTTACAGTAATTTAAACTGTAGAACTAGAAAACCTCTCATGAAATGTAATTTACATATATATATCTATTCATATAAGGGGAGTCATTTTAATCATTTAAATTATATTTGATTTATTGTATTCATTTTTTTTTAAAAAAAAAAAAGAGTTATTGCTGTGCTTATGATATGACATCAACAGAACAGACCATTACCAAGGGGAAATGCCTTCCTTCCTTCCTTCCTTCCTCTCTTCCTTCCTTCTTCCTTTATTTATTTATTTAGAGTAACAGAAACCCACAAAATTATAAAACATATAAAGGCTAAAATGCAGTCAGAAGTATTCTTCTCTGGTTAGCTGACATTATTTCTGTAAGAGTTCTCTTTAGCTATGACAGATATCTTGTATGCATGTAATAATTTGGATAGTGCAGTATGTAAGGTGAAAGTTGTGTCTCATGCTGTTGTGGAACTACTGCACTCCCATTGCCAGGAATGACAGAACCTATAGAGGTCTTCATCCAATAGAAAAACACACTACCCATTCTGATAAAATCCTTTTAAATTTGGTACTCTTTATCTCCTTTTTATTCTGTGATTAGTAGTTAAGATTAGCTGTTTGGCAGTCTGAATTATCATGCATTCTTTTCAAATTCAGTTTTCTCTTTGTCTCAGCCTTGTGAAGGTATGTGGTGTCTGCTTAGTGCAACAAGCACTTCCTAGATGGCTTTTTACTATAAACAACACTCTGATTTTAGTCAGAGAACTTCTCTCAGTGCAGGTGCTTTCCACGGTGTTTTGAACACCTAATACAGTCAAGGTTAGCCTCTTGTCTCAAGTGTTAATATACATAAGTAGAAAACAGGGAAGAGATGGGGAAATATTCATTTCAAGAAAAAGATTCTTCAATACATTGCAAATACATTCTATGCTGTACATATATATATATTACTGTAAGTAATATATTTAATATGAAAATCCATTTTTATCTGGCTCAGTATTTTTTTCCATAGAAATATACATAAATACATGTATCCTAAGCACATTCAAAGTGCCATCCTCTTGATGTGTCTTTGAAAAAACAAAACAAAACACAACAACATCATTTTAATGTAAGATGCTAAAAGCATAGTTATTTGGAGCAGGCAATAGCAAGTGCAGATTAACTGAATAACTATTTTCCCTTCAAACCCTCTAAGAGGGAAAGGAAAGGGAGAAAACAGAAACAGCTTAACTCACCAAAAATCAAACCACTGCATTGCCCTCTTAGCCACTGAGTGGTTTGGGATGTAAGACCGAAGATTACATCAGTACAATAGAAGCTCCTTGCTCTCTCTACCACCACGAGCTGTACACCACAAAAAAAAAAAAAAAAAAAAAAACAGCTTTACGACAGCATCTAAGCCAGTAGAAATCAGAACAGGTAGAGCGGTGTAGAGAACAGAGAGAGAGGGAAGGGTTAAAGACATCATCGCAGCCATTAGAGGAAAAAGTTGAAGCAATACAAGCACAGTAGACTTCTCTCCCCTCTCACACACCCACCCCCACCCCCGGCCATTCCCCACTCCCCTCTTCCCAAGCCGGATCAGTGTATAGGGAGGGCAGTCATCACGCCATCCTGAGCAGCAGGAGCTGACGTTGGACGAAGCTGCCAGGTAGCTGAAAAAAGGCACGGAAGGCAGCTGATACCCACTTTTCAACGATTTTTTTTTTTTTTTTAATTCTGAATCTGGACTTCAAGCAACACAGCGCCTGAGACAGCTCATCTAAACCTTACTGTATTGCAATACTTGCTCTTCCCAAAGAAAAAGACTCCACTGAGTAGCAGAATGCTGCCAGTGTCACAGCTAGGGCTACAATACAGAGCCTTTTTGTAACATTTTTAAGTCTCTTTCTGTTCATATATTTAGAGATACACAAACGCACTCATATATAAATTCTTCCTTTTTTGAAGGATCCTTTGGCTTTTGTTACCCTGATGTGACTTCTTCTTCATCTTGGAATGATGGGGATCTTTCTAGCTTATGTTGGATTCTTTTTTTTTTCAGTTATGTATATTCAACAAGGACTTTCTACCCAAGGTAAGATCGCTTATTGTCAAATGCATGTGTGTATGTTTTCATGTGATAACATAGTGAGAACAGAACTGGGGAGAGAGGACAAAAAAGATAAAAAGAAGGAAAAGAACTACAATGAATAGGACATGAGAACACCAAGTATCAGGTTTAAATTTATTTTTTAAATCATCTTTAAATAGGAACAGTAACAAGAAGTTTCCCCAAAGTGGTAACAAAACAGTCTTCTTTTACTTGACTGTAGTAAATAAGAAGCACCTCGTAAAAGAGTAAAGGGGTGATGGTGAATGGATGTATATGTGTTTGGGGTTCGTATGTCTGTGTATATGCATGTTTGCATATAATAAACACCTATCCGTGCATGCATAATTATTGCATTCAGACCAAGTACCGAATGGCTAAATCTACTGCCTCCCTTAACATATTGCAGACTTTTTCACTGCATCCCCTTTCCTTTCTTATTATCCTACAATCTTAGGAGTCAGACCTTCATTTCCATTTGGTGACTATGTGTAATTCTGAAAAAAAAAAAAAAAGAAAAAATGGAGGGGGGGGCAAAAAGACAAAATCGACTTCTTTGAAGACCTTCCTCCCACACATACACCAACAACAACAACAATCCGCCACCCCCGTTGCCTTCCCCCCCTCCTCGCTGAAAGGCGCGCCTTGCATTTCAAGCAGCCCCGGCGCCGCAGGAGCCGGTTGTTTGGGACCGCCAGGGCTGCGGCGCCACTGTCAGCACCACGGACAGCTCCCACGGGTCTGCCTCCTGCCCGCCTCCCCCCGACCCCCTCCCGCAGCCCCGCGGGACTTTGCGGGGCTGCGCGGCGGCTGTATTCCCCCTCGCCTCCCCGCACCACTCACGAGCCTTGACCGGGGGCAGAGGACTAGGGAGGGGTTGGAGTGGGACGACGAAAAGGACGAGGTAGGGGGAGTAGGCAAACAGAAAAAGACCAAAACTTACGAGCCCCGAATACGCAAAATGCAAAGCCCTTTTGCCGGTTTAACTAGATTAGCAGGCGGTGAATGGGGGGTGTGAGGGGGGGAACACGACTGGACGACAGCACAGGAAGGGCACCGTGAAATAAAAACCTAGTAGGATTGCCGAGTAGCTGTTGACAAGCACAAATGGAGGGAGGGAAAAGGGAAGGGGAGGGGGGGGGGGGGGAAGCTGTTTGCCCAAATTCCTAAATTATCCCAACAATTCCAGGTTATCTAGGAAGATTGGATAGGGAGACAGAAAGAGGGGAGGAAGCATTGGCAAGATCTCTTTTGCATCATAATATGCTCTAATCAATCTGTAAAAATGCATAACAGAAAGCAACATTGCCGGCTCTTCCCCAGATTTCCTCTTCTTGAAACATGTCTTATTTATTACACTGTATGACTGTAGTCCTCCCTCACTTGACTATCATATTTCATTATGTTCCATGGTTTTAAAGTGAAATATGTGATGGTACAAGAAAGAAGTCAAGACTGAAACTTAAAGAAATATTGGTGCCCTGGACTATGTCCATCAGGATTAGTTTTTAAACCTAGCAGTGGTACATAGAGATAGGCAAATCTTGTTTGTCAGAGTACTGTGATACACAGGTGAAGGTTAGTTCTAGAAAGTGCATGTCTGTACTGAGAATTAGAAGATATGTTGCTCATGGTCTGATTATGCAAGCAGAGACTCTCAGAAAGAGTAAGGTAAAGAGTAAGGTAAAGCCTTTGAAATAGGCACTTTAATAAATAAGTGGTCATAACCCACCCCTAAGAAGAGCGCCCCTTCCAGTAGCTACTCCAGGCAGCTGTGGAAGGTTTAACAATTTACACATTTCCAGTTCAGCTCTACAAAACACAATACATCAGCCTCATATGTTTTTTTCCTCTTCCAAACTGTTCTTGAACAAAATCCCTCAGTGAGTCTGGAGAAATACTGCATACTGCCCAAGGGTATTTGGACCTAATTAAATGAAACTTTAGTAGCCCATGGGAGCAAGCAGTGGGGTCTATAACTTTTGCCATGAGCAGAGCTTACGCTGCAAGGAAGGTGGATTTGTACATAAGGGAGAAAATGCATACTTGGGTTTTAGAAAGACCAGGGGAGATGTATGGGGAAAATGTAAAATCAGAAAAGAGAGAGAATGAGGAAAGGACAATTAAGAGAATAGGGAATAAGGGAAAAATTCTCTCCACAAAAAGGAGAGAATTAAACGTGCAGATAACAGGATCCCAACAAACCACACATTTGTTTTGCAGCAAAATTCACTGAGTTTCCACGAAATGTCACGGCCACTGAAGGACAGAATGTGGAGATGTCTTGTGCTTTCCAAAGTGGCTCTGCTTCAGTGTATCTTGAAATCCAGTGGTGGTTTCTGCGTGCAGCTGAGGACCCAGAGGTTGGAGCTGAGGTGACAGGCACTCAGGTACTAGTCCTCGGCCTTGGGGTCCCCAAACCACCGGGTTACACCACAGGAGAGGGGGTTGAATGGGAGGGAGAGAAACAGGGAGGAAGCAAAGGGAGGTTCTGGATCTCACCAGGGTCTTAATTTCAGCTGTGAAATAATAGTGCAGAAACCTGCAGAGAAAAATGCCCACCTCAAGGGATGGCGTCTTTGGTGCTTTTCACCTTCAGGAAGCAGCTAGGGATGTTCATGAAACCACATTGATTTCCAAAGTCTGTTTTTATCTTTGTGTACTTAAAAAAAAAAAAAAAAAAAAAAAAAAAAAACAAACAAACACTTTTTTCTCCCCTTTCCTCTCATTTTCCCTTTGGAAACCAGCTGTTCAGAAACTGCTCCTTGTGGGAATTTTTATTTCCCAGATGGCAAGATCCTACACAACTCTCCAATTTACATCTGATGCAGCGGAGTTGGCAACCCTAACTCAGCATGCAGCTGCCACAGGAGGGCATGCACTATTTTATTATTATTGTTATTATTATTTTTTTAGGGGGGCGGTGGTGCCTGGTGAGAAGCCAATTCCCCATTCAAGCCAATAAATAAATAAATAAATATTTAATATATATATATTCATACAACGGCTCACTTTCAGCCTTCCGAGCGGGGCAGAGGGAGCTGCGTCCACCTCCACCGCCACCCGGGGGCCCCGACAAGACTCCGGCTAGAGCGGTGCCAGTGTCGCAGGGCGGGTCTCAGCCCCGGCGGAGGCGGAGGCTGAGGCTGAGGAGGCGGAGGCCGGGCTCTGCCCGCCGCGGCCCGCAGGTGGCAGACGCGGCGCGCCGCTCCCCGGTGCGAGGCCGGCGAGCCACGGCGGCGCTCCTTTCCCTGCAGGTGGAGCTCTTGCCCGAGCGGGACCTGGAGAACGACGGCACGAAGATAAGCGTAAGTGGCGCCCCCACGGTGCGGGCAGGTCCCCAGCCCGATGGCCGGGATGTTCCTAACCTAGAGCACACCCGGGCGCGGAGCCCTCACCCACGATGCAACCCCTGGGGACAGCGGGCATGAAGGCGTCAGCAAGGGAGGACTGGGGTGGTAGAGCTTTGGTAGAACCTCTATTTCCACCATGAGAAGCAGACAGCCCGTGTCCATCCTTGTACTTGCTTCCAACTGCCCTGAGCAACTGCCAAGAGTGTGCCTCGGCAGACCTAAAGTGCTTTCAAGGCTGAAATCTGGCCCTGAAACTGCACTTTCCTTCAGTGTTTGAATGTGTGCTTTCCTGGCAGGAAAAAAAAAAAAAAAAAAAAAAAAAAAAAAAAAAAAAACTCAGCCCAAGGACAAAAGCTCCCCATTGGGAGTGATCTCTGAGAGAGAGGTCTTGCTGCTAAGTTTCTTGGGGTTCTGACACCAGAGTAGTTAACTATCTGCAATTCTGAAATTAAATGAAAATTGTCATTATTGCTCTAGCCTTTGTCCAGGGGAAGAATGAATTGCCTTCCTCAACACTTCAACACACCCATATCCCAAGTCAGGCAGAGCTATGGCCCCTGTCCTTAGTAGAGTTTGCTCTTTAACATCCCAAGATATGTACAGTGGTGGGGTCGTGTTCACTGCAGTGGAAAGACACAGACATTCAGCAGATACTGCAACATAAATACTTCTTAAGAGCCCAACGGAGTTTTCTTATTCCCAGTAACAATCTCTTAGGGACTCCCTTTTAACTGTATTAAAGGCTGTAACTATCAGCAAAACTTAAAAAGCAACAGAAGCAAGTAAATTCCATTAAATCCTTCACTTTTTTCCTCTTCCATGTCTATGAAAAATTAACCAAGTAATTATGTCAGGTTTAAGTGCTGGTAGGTATAACTGAAGAGCATTTACACAACAGAATATATATACTTTCATATATACCATTCATATTCTAAAAGTACTTATATTTTCTATGATACTTCTCACCATGACTTATAATTCATTTCTGTAATGGACTGTATCTTCAACAACATTCATAGACCATCTTACAAATGAGGTCCACATGTGGCTTCTGGATACTATTCTACTAGACACAGTGGTAGCAGCAAATTTATTCTTCATAGATACCAGCACACTCAGAATCCACATAGCAATCTATATGTCGGTGACACATTATGGGGTGTAAAGCTACACCTGTCTTTCAAATTAAGAAACTCTTTCTCTCATTATGTACGATAATGATCCATGGTGGGGTATTTATTAAATGTTTTTAAAAACTTGCATAATATGTTTTGCATTTTTCAATTTTTTAAAAAATCAACATTAGTTGACAGTCTAAATACATGATAGAAATATAGCTTTTCTTTCTTTCTTTTTCTTTCTTTCTTTCTTTCTTTCTTTCTTTCTTTCTTTCTTTCTTTCTTTTTCTTTCTTTCTTTCTTTTTCCTTCCTTCCTTCCTTCCTTCCTTCCTTCCTTCCTTCCTTCCTTCCTTCCTTCCTTCCTTCCTTTCTTCCTTCCTTCCTTCTTTCCTTCCTTCCTTCCTTTTTCTTTCCTTCCTTCTTTCCTTATTTCCCTCTTTCCTTCTTTCTGGTATACAAAAAATACCCATTAATACTAAAGGAAAATATCCTCTTGAATAGGAGAATAAACTGTTAAATGTACTTAGTAAATTATTCAAAGATGTGCAAAAATTTGTGTAGTGGGTTTTTAAACTGTGCTGAAATACACTACTTCTATTGTTTTAAATTAAATAACTTATAAATTTCAAATTCAAACCCCAAAACATATTTTGCTCTCTAATTTTGCAATTCTGTTAACTTTGCAGATATTGCCTGAGGGCAAATAGAGACAGAATATGACCCACAGATTCTCTTTCCATCCATATGGTTCATATGAAACTTCTTTAATCCTTTTTCTGAATATCAGTTATTCACTAGAAAATTTATTATTATTATTATTAATTATTATTATTATTATTAAATGTGGTTTAAATAACTATCCAACACTTTCTGTTTAATTGATATTGCACGTTATGCCTGAAAGTATGCAATCTATATTTTCAATTCAGATTTCCAAGAATAAAATCAAATCTGGAAACCCTACAACAGGCTGTAAGGTCCATCCAGTACCTTAAAGCATATTCATAAGTATCAATCTTCCATTTAACAAGCAGGAAGAAAAAGCACTTTGCCAACACTGGTGACTATCGTATGTCATGCTATCAGAAACAATGTGTTAAATAATCACCAAGAACACGTGCCTCATTTCACAGAATCACAGAATCACAGAATCACAGAATTTCCAGGTTGGAAGAGACCTCAAGGTCATCGAGTCCAACCTCCAACCTAACGCTAACAGCCCACCACTAAACCATATCCCTAAGCTCTACATCTAAGCGTCTTTTGAAGACTTCCAGGGATGGTGACTCCACCACTTCCCTGGGCAGCCTGTTCCAGTGCCTCACAACCCTTTCAGTGAAGAAGTTCTTCCTAACATCTAACCTAAAACTCCCCTGGCTCAACTTAAACCCATTCCCCCTCGTCCTGTCACCAGGCACGTGGGAGAACAAGCCAGCCCCCACCTCGCTACAGCCTCCCTTGAGGTACCTAAAAAGAGCGATAAGGTCACCCCTGAGCCTCCTCTTCTCCAGGCTGAACAAGCCCAGCTCCCTCAGCCGCTCCTCATAGGACTTGTTCTCTGTTTTCAATCTAACAGCTCTCAATTTCTGTTATCCACCACATATTAATTACCCTGATGTTTCCCCAATGCCCATCACTGGTATGACACCAGGTAACTATTGCATCCGTGTTTAAATGGTGGGTGGAAGTAATGTAGTTCTCTGTCCCCCTTTTACTGTCTTTCTGCAGGACAACAGATATTAATCAATATAGAAATGAATAGCCAAATGATTAAATATAAATTATCTGAAGTGATGAACGTACAGAAAATAATTGTTGTTACTTTTCTTACTGTGTCTTAATGTCTTTCAGACATTCTAGATGCATAATTGGCTCAGACATGTCTTAAATATGTGAGACAAAAATATACTATTCTCAGGTATTAAAAACAATTACAGATAAATCAGGAGTCTGATTTTAGCTGAAAAAAATAAAGTAAAATTATCCTGAATATGTGCTGCTTTCTATTGTCCAGTCACAGAAATGACATATGACTTCTAATAAGTACACAAATAAATGAGGCAAAAGGAACTGCCCAACACAAGATACCTTGTTATGTCTAATAAACCAAAAATACCTAAAGTTTGGACATGCCTGGAGTCAAACTGAATGTCAAATATGCAATTTCAATGTAGTGAAGACTACAAGCTAGCCCAATAAATAATTATTGAAGAAGTTTAAATATTGGCCAACATCTCCAACAGAATTGTTAATACAGTAGTTCAAAAGCTGGATTACTTAATATAGCCAACTAACTGAAAAGGTTTAACCAAAAAAGTGAACAGATATTATGTTTGTAAAAGAAAGCTCATTAAAAGTGAACATAATCTGAAGTAATTAATTGGAATGAATATGGTAGTTTGCTTTATTTGTCTGAGGCCAATTAATATTTCAGAGTAAACCATCTGAACAGTTTTGAAAAGAAGATATCAGACATCATCCTAGGTATAAATAATCAAACTTATCCTAGCTGTAACTTCCCTGCAGTAAGCACAATTATATCACTGGTTAACCTGGCACATGATCTCTGGACAGGCTCTACATCAGTAGAGTCTTTCCAGAGAAAGAATAATAGCTGATGTTTTTCTGTTTTGTTTTGTTTTGTTTTCCTGGAAAATTTGCAGACAGTGAAAGTACAAGGGAATGACATCTCCCACAAGCTGCAGATTTCTAAAGTGAGGAAAAAGGATGAAGGCTTGTATGAGTGCAGGGTGACCGATGCCAACTATGGAGACCTTCAGGAATACAAGGCCCAGGCATTTCTCAAAGTCAATGCTAACAGCCACTCTCGGCGAATGCAGGCCTTTGAGGCATCTCCAATGTGGTTGCAAGACATGAAACCTCGCAAAAACATCTCAGCAGCTGTTCCAAGTAGCGTCCATAACTCTGCCAATCAACGTGTACGTGTCACTTCCAGCCCTGAAGCAGCAGCCAAAATCCCCAAACAAAGTCCACAATCAGGTATGGTAAAGCATTTTGAGTATTTCACTTGATTGCTTACCAGCATATAAAAGGAGACTAACTCAATGAGGTAAACAGGAATTTTGACTAGGAAGATTCTGGTGCTCATTTATTCCTCCATCTTTCTGACCCTATCTCTCTTGCTATCTCCTTAGTTCTTAAAAGCTGAAAAATCAGCTTAGGGGAAGAAGAAACAAAAAAGGTTACATTCCTATATGTGGAGTTCACCTCTACTCATTCATCTAAGGTTAGGTCTCTAATCAAGATGTATCTTTCCCTGTTGTGAATGGAGAGAGGAGCATGTCAATGAATGACTTATCTCATTTTAACAATGGATGTGCATGATAAATGAAATTAAAAAAAAATATAAATTTTTATTCCTAGACTGATTTAGGCCAGTCACCTAACTTTTATATCTTTAACATTTTGTAAAATTAGTCAGTTCTATTTTCAAAATGAACTAGATTCCTAAATCTAAGCAGACCTTAGATACTTCTTGTCATTTTTCTGTTGTGTAGGCTTTAGAAAGAACGTAGGTTTGTCAGAGAATGTAGGTTTGTCATCTTCAGAAGCTTGGCCATACACTTTGAATGAAGCACTAAAATGTTAATGCCTCAATTGTCTGTCACATATAAATTGACACATTTTGTTTGGGAGATTTTGTATCACACTTTACAAATAGCATGTATCGATTATCACTGAATTCAGTAAATTGATACAGTAAATCTAGTTAATTCTGTAGTTAAGTAAATTTCATCAATTTAGGAAACTTATTCAAGGTACATTGATACAGTAAATTCTACAGTTATGTAAAGGTACATGAATGTACAGGAGGTGAAACTCTTGACTACTTTATGATGGCAACAGAGATATCTTGTATCTTGTAGAGATACAAGATAAATAATTTAGATGTTGTAAATTATCAAAATTCTTCTAGAAAATAAGCTATGCAAGTTTAAGGGTTCCTGGGTTGCTTCTTTTTATACTGAAGGTCGAGTTTAACAAGGCAGGAGACCACAACCTTGTGTAAAATAAGTAATGAATACTAACATTTTTTGTTTTGATGCATCATTTTACTGCCATCAAAAACAAAATTTCATAGCACAGCTATTGTGAAATCACTTTCACCTCACAGCCATAATCTTAGGAAAACATTTTGATAAGGAAAATACACGTCCTTTACAGAATGGAAAAATCTTGTTATTCATATGAAAACTATTATTGCTATTAGAAGAGATGATGCACATACTACCACAATTTTATCTCTGTGAACATTTATTGATTTATTTATTTAAAACTTACATTTAGATCTCTTTCCCTGGGATGGAGTCACTTTCAGTTTTTTAGTTCTTCCAAGACAATGTTTGAGTTGTTAGAAGAAAAGAAATATTTCAATAGATTTAAAGTCATCACTTTACTATGACTTTCCTTTCATAGAAATGCATATAGTGATTATTTTCCATTGGAGTCATGTATTTCAAAGTAGCAGACTTGTCCGTAAAATGAAAACTTTGTTTTTTGTTCAGTTTTATGTGAAATTAATTAAAATAGTTACAAGTTTATGAATTGTATAGACAGATTAAACTGCAGTGGGGCCAAAGTGTGCTCACAAGAGCTGATTCACCTCAGATATATAATAGAATATATAATACTTTTTATGCCTCTATTCTTAAAAATGTATCACAAAATTAGTGGATATTTGTTATTTGAGAGCTAGTAAGCCATTACCTGCAAAAGACCTCATAAAATAAACTGAGAAAAAAATAATCTCTATTTTTTTTTCCTTGAGCAAAGATTATTGTAGAACAGCCAATCCCAATCATATATAATTTAAAAATTAAAAAGATTAAAATACAATTTGATTTATTAATTCATTTGTTTTATGAGGGAGCACAGATTAATGGTGTATTCATCAGAGGTGAAACTTATCTATTGAAGAAACAGGATATATCAGTAATCCATATTAGGCTTAATTCAATTTAATGGTCACTTACTACAAAGTAATTGCTGATGATAGTGATATTTTTGATGAACATCAGTTCAACTTTTGAGAACCAAGATTTAATTTCCTTTTTTTTTTTTTTTTTTAGAATATGTGGGCTTGATTTTCTAGCTATGATGTGATTTTGATATTCTCCCCATTTTACACTCATTCTACACGGATAGAAATACCCACAAAAACAGCACAAGGTGCTGTGGTGGGGAGGGAAAGAATGCAAAGTCAAGGAGCAAGTTCAGCTGAGAAACATTCTTTACAATGTCTAATCAACACAATCTCTTTATACTGTCAAATGAGAAATTCCTCTCCTTCAAAAAAATGCTAAGGGTACCTGCAAACACAACTTTGTTGCGTGATTGCATCACATGTAAATGATGTGTCTATCCAACATACAACACAGAAATGTAGTTGAACAGAAATTAATCACTGTTAACCTCATGTTTGTGTTTGAAAAACTTAGGGGTTGACTGAGATATGTTTATTCATGCTGACTAATACATTGACTTCAGCAGTACTGTTTGAAAAGTACTACTAATTTTATCAAATATTCTCCAATGTTAGAGAGCCAGTATATAGTTTTCAGCAAGCAAAAACTTTTACTGCTATGTTCACAGACTATTACAAAATACTTTAACAGCAGAGGGAAATGTGACACTGTGAAATTATTGGGAAATATATTCAACCACTTCTTAAGAACTCTGCTACTAGTGTAAGAAAAAACGGCTCCAGTCATACAAATATTTTGTCCCTAACATTTATTTTGGAAAGGTAGGTAGCACTCTACTTAACTCCTTCCATCCTGAAGCATACTGCAGAATTCCAGCTATTTCTTAGCAATAGATATTTAATAAGTAGCTCTAGAAAAACAGATGACAGTCACTGCCATTTCAAAATATCAGTTTTTCACATCTGACCAGATGTTTCTGCCAAATATCTGTATTTTCCAGCTGAGCAGATGTTTCTGCTGTTCTCCCTTTTTACTCAAAAATAAGCATATCTGTGAAAATAACTGTGAGGGGGCTATATAGCCAGTATTAACAGACTGATGTGGTATGAGGTTCATTCAGTATTTTGTTCTGCTCTGAAAAGTGCTATGTGAGATTTAAAATAATTATTATTGTTAGAGTAATGGATATTTAGTATAGAAAGAAAGAACTAAAAAGAACATCCCACAGACAGCCTTCATATAATACACTGAAAAGCATTCAACATCTACTTCAAGGTAAAAAAAAAAAAAAAAAAAAAAAAAAAGTTTGGACAGCAAAAGTCAAAGCAAACAGTGCTTGACCCTTTCATTTCATATTCATGGGCTGCAGAAAATGAAGTAAGCCATCACAGCATAAGAGGAATCTGAGGAATTCGACAGACTAATCTACATTTAGCCAGAAAACGTCCTATGTAGGTTGAGTGTCAGACATTTTTTTTTCCTTCATAATTCATTGCAAAGTATATTAGACCAAAGGTAGAGGTACAGAGTTATCACAGGGTCTTGTAACTCTAGCCAATGTTGCAATGGGCTCCAAGAGCTGGAAAGAACTCAGTCAAAAGCAAGCTAACAAGTTGACACCAAATCTCAGTCTTTCATGGATATGAATCAAGGTGAACTCTGCTAGCTGCATTCAAGTCACTCAACATTTGTAGCAACACAAAGGGCTGCAAAATTTGAGGTGCTGAGGACGTATATATCCCCCAAACTATTTCTGTTCTGACATGTTTTGTCAAACCACTCAAAGCCATTTCAAAAGCTTTTCAGATTCATGAAGATTAGGCTGACAGAACTCATGAGGGAGTAACTACAGATGAAGAAATTACATTAGACCCATCTTCTCACTGCTTACATACAGACTTTGCAGATATCTTGCAACCTTTTGTTCTTTCCTGAAGTAGAAAATTCAACTGCTGACTGAACTACATACCAAAACTATTCTTGTGATGGCAGAATCTCAATAATTGACTCGAAAAGGAGCTCAAAGGAGAAGAAGCTCCTTCCCTAAGACAGAATGACCTGGATTATTGGCATCATAAATCACGCTGAGAAACTGATCATCAGTCTTGAATACAAGAGAAAAGGATGAAAACCTGTTTCTTGAGTCTGATGACACTGATAAACAGATGGCATTCCTTCCAGCCTCCATTTTTATCTACAGAATCCAGGAATCTTTAATTAACTAGCCATTAAAAACATGTCTAATTTTAAATCTTCTGAGATATGTACCATTTTTTTTTTTTCATTACATCTTTTTTTAAAGTTAAGGGGTGAAAGGTCCATTCTAGCTTCCACCAAGGTGATAACCAATATTACTTACTACTTACTTCATTACAGGAGAGACTAGCTTTTGAGGTTGCTTTTTTTTTTTTTTTTTTTTTTTGGAAACACAGCTCATAGGCATTTGCTGTTGTTGTGATCATTGCACAGTAAAAGTCAAGTCTGTTTTCTTAAGACTACGTGAAAGCAAAAGTCAAATGAGGTTTTTGTTCATGTTCTAAACCTTTATCTGCAGAAGTTCTCAGAAATTCTTCCATAATGATGATGCAACGACTATCCCATTTTAGATCTGTATACATCTCAGTCTCTATTTTTACTTGAAATTTGAATTTAGTTCTCTTTTCCTGCAATGAAATTACTCTACTTGTTTTTAGTTTCTCTGAAATGACTGAATACATTATAACCATGTTAATTAATGAAACCATATTAAGCCGTTGGTTGTTGACCTTGAAACTGCAAGTATCTTCAGAGAATTGCTACTCTGCTCTTTGTCCCAGAAGAGAATGAATTCACTACTGCTTTATATTTCTTTCAAAAAAAAAAAAAAAAAAAAAAAAAGATAATATATGTATACTTATTATTATAAACAAACACATAAGTATTTAAACTCCTATTCCTGGTCCTTAGTCCAACTGTAACTAAGAATTTCAGTGGATCTGAATTTGGATTTGGATTCTAACTCCTGTCGCAAGTTAAATATAGATGCCATAAATCATGCAAAATACTATCTACTTTTTGTAACAATCCCTCATTGCCTTTGCCAATCACTGACACCATGCCACTGCCACCTTTCTATTCCATTCTATTTCTCTTACAAAAACAAATGTTCAGGAACTAAGAAGAGAAAGAACTCCGCAAACACTATATGTTCATTTTTGTTGTACTAAAGGTTTTAGCACTTGTTCAGTACCATATGCTTATGCCAGACGGTACTGGGTATAGTTAGTTTCAAACATATCCTCTTTGAAATCAGAGAGATTATTTACATTCTTAGTTATGCCCATGGTTAAGCACCGATATGAACTCTAGAATAAAATCAATGCCATCTTAGATTTGTTTAGATAATCATGGATTCTGATCTTACACAGACTTACATAGACTCTTACACAGGAGTCTATGGTGACTCCTGTGTAATCTGTATACCTGTAAAAATGATTGTGTTTGTAATGGAACATGAAATAACCTTAACTAATCACAAGCACGGGTAGGAGAGAATTTGAGAAATCAAATAATGTCAGATTAGAAACAGCCTACTACAGGAAAGGGGACTCTATGGCAGATTTCCTTTTTTGATACTCAGACATAACCTGGATTAGTGCTGAAGAGTTGGTTTTCCAGATAACTCACAGGTTATATGCATGATGACATGGAAAATCATCTTTGAGTGTTACACAATGTATTTGTCTCCCATGAAGTCAGCCCAGAAACAATGAGGACAAACATGGCAGGAGTTAAATACACAAAGTCAAAAAGAAATAAAAAACACAAAACAAAACAAACCAGAAAAAAACAAAACAAAACAAAACAAAACAACAACAACAACAAACAAACAAACAAACAAACAAGCAAGCAAGCAAGCAAACAAACAAACAAAATCATTTCACCATTTTTCCATCTGTATTGTTATCTACACAACTAAGATCTTTCCTGTTCTTTTAGTAACATTACTGAAATATTAGGCATTTCATATGCTATTGTTATGTATGAACTTACTCACATCTCTTCTTTTCTTTTAGCTATTTAAAAATTAACCCTTCAGACTTACCTACAGAACAAAACTAGTACATAAAGGTCTGGTATGGAACCCCACAAGAGTTCCCTGAGAAGCAGAATCACACTCATTCTATTCTACGTGCACAATATAAATTTAGTTAACTATAAAAAAGATTGCAGATGGGCCACACAGTTAGGAAAGAAAGAGATTTAGAGAGAGGGAGAGATGTTGAGAGAGAGAGAGTAAGAAAAGGAAGAAAAGAGGAAGAAAAAAAGAGAAGCTGTTTATGAGTTTCTTGTCAGCTCACTCAAATTGCTCAAATTGCTTTTCATTGCTACACAATCAGGCAGCTCGCACTGGGTCATCAGAGACTGCAGCATGTGTGACAGGGCCTGCTCTTGAAATAACTGATGGGATTTCCTTGCTTCAAAACACAACTCATTTGTTACTTGACACATATATAGCAAAGCAGGGGACTTTTTTTTTTTTCTTTTTTTTTTTTTTTTTTTTGATGAGCAGGAAGATTCTTCTCTATGGTGCAATACTTCATTGTGAAAATCCTTTTCATCACTTATAAGTAATATCACTATGATAATTTAAAAGAATGGCTAGAATTTTCTGCTGGTTTGAATGGATGAATGCTGAAGCAAAAAGAATGGCATTCGTTTACAATAGCAAAAAAAAAAAATTGGCTCAAGCATAAGAATGAGGATGAATTCTCCCCCACTCGTAGAGTGAGAATAAATTATAAGAAGAATCCAAGCTTTATTCAGAAGTTTATACTTAAAAATTGTTGTTTTTCTACTTATTCAAATTAAGGGAGAGACAAATGTTCTTGGTGGTCTTTTTTTTTTTTTTTTTTTTTTTTTTTTTTTTTTCCCAGACTGTCTTGAAAGCTCAATGCTCTTAGTATTTCTTATTCTCTGAACAGGGATTTTCAGTTTGATTAAACAATTCACGATAAAGATATTCGAGACACATAAGCTTCTTCACAGTTACAGTAATAATTAATCCTGCATTGCTGATGATAAAAACGGATGTCATTTGAAGAGAAGCTAATGAAGATTTCTGGTCTTGTGAAGAGAAGACTCTGCCCCTAAACCTTAATTTTACCTTATCACAAGGTAGTTGCCATCAAACTATTTGGCAATCCAGCTTGCTATTCTGTCTGTGTGGGTGTTTCAGTCTGATCCACCTCACTGAAATTTGTTGCCCCACCTACTCACAAATACTTCTGTCCTGAAATAAAAGTGCCTAGTGTGCTGAAAAGAATAAAAAATGGAAAGTTAACTGCCACAGATGGCATTCCTAGCCCTTTGTACATAGGCTCTGTTTTTGCATCAACACCAACAAAAATATAAATATAAATAACACGTCAGAGTGCTACTTCTGCTTCCAGTCCTATTTCTACTGGTGTTATTCACTCAGCTTCTACTGTTGTCAGTAACACAGAGGGAGGTTTTTGGCCACCCAACTGAAGCCCTTGCAAGGGACCTGAATCTCCTGAGAAAATGGGGAAGATGAAGAAGGAAAACCCCATTTAAACATGACTATATGGCTATGGTCTATTTTCTCCATTTCATCCTGTGCAAGTGGAAAAAAAAAAGAGTTAAAGAAATTTCATCAAGACGAAAGATCAAATGAAGCCAAGAACCTACAGTAGATGTCACAGTAAGCTAGACATTCAGATAGTTCAAAGTCCTTTATTAGAATACTGATTTATAGTATACAATATTGTTGGAGAATATGGTTAGACAGCATTGTGCCTGTCCAAAGCTCTGTCAAAATAATAGCTCAAAGACCTATATTAGTGTCCAGTTTAATTCTTCACATGCATACAATATGTACTGATCAGTGATCATTTTATACCTGAAAAATCTTTCAACAAAAAGGAATGACATTTTATATTTATGACTTAAAGCACACCTCAGAATGTTAAAAATTATCTGAAAAAAAAAAACTAACAACAACAACAAAAAAACGGCAATTTAGAATGTGAATAAGATAGAATTTATGCAGAATTTCACACAAATTCTTCAAAATGCATTCTAGTGAGCCACCATTTTTAAACTACTACACTGACTGTAGGGGTGATAGACATTGTATTTTTTTTTTTTTTTTTTTTTTGTATCAAAGGAACAGGAAGGGTGAAGGCTTTGAGTTGTACCCTCTGATTTGCTCTTACAATTTAAAATGTTACCCCAAAGTCTCTGTCTTGTGCAGATCAGGAGTTGTTGCCCCAAACCTGGGCAACAGAAGAAAATATGTGTCAGTTCCTCAGATGTCCTAATTTACTGGACTGAACTCAGTCCAGTAAATGAAGTCACTGAACTATAACAGACAATAAACTAAAACATCTGTTTGTTAAATTATGGTAGATAAATAGATGGCATGGGGTTTACTCCTGTTACTCCTTCTGTTGGGGGTTTAATTTCCACAAGATGGAAAAAACAATCCACAATTTCCACCTTGAACTGCTCCAGCTAAAGCCATTAAGAGTTCGTTAGTCATAGTCCTTAGACAGAAGGATATTTTGTTAATCAGTCATTGTTCTAATCTCTATAACAAGTGCATTATCCACCAGGCAAAAGACTAGAAGAATGGTCCCAGACTCAAAACACTTAAAATCTAGGAATCAGACAGAAGAAAACAGACTCATCCAGTCAGATGGGTACACATAAAGGGAAGCTTAGGTGAGTTCCATGAAAATAGCTCTTATGTAAATGATATAAATACAAAGAAATCAGACTGACTGTATGTCAGACATAAGCCTAAGACATGTCAAGTGTAAAAAGTGAGCAAATGAATTGAATATCTCATGCTGAAATATTTACAAAAAATGACAATTTTCCTTCTGTCTATGTTATAATAACCCTTCTCGTATGTGCTTCTTGGTATGACAGTACTGTTGAAGAAGATAGAGTAATATTAAATATCATCCCATTAAAGATTTTTTTTTTTTTTTTTTTCCTGATAGATAAGGATGAACAGGGTGCAAAAAGCAGGAGGATAAAGATGAGTTCAATTATATTTTTTTTCCAAATAAATCTTTTTACTGAAACTTTATGGTATCTTTCAGAAATGTCTCTGTTTAATTACAATGATGCATATATCAAATATACACACATTTATGTATATTACAAAAATTCTGAGCAAGGCATGCTAGAGCCAGCTTTAGCTAAAACAGTAGAAGATAGTTGCTAACAACAGTCAATTCAAGAAGAATTTTAATTAGCAGGTGAAGTTATCACGTTCATTTAGGGTGGGGAATAGTTATATGCAGGTGAAGGGATGAGGATGGGATGCCATAGGTCAGTCAGAAAAAAAATATGCATTTACTTTGGAATCAACCATTTCATACAAGTTAATAGAAAAGCATTAGTTTACATATTTTTTCTGTCAGATATTAAAAAAAAAAATGCCTGACAAGAGCAGACATAAAGCATGCTACCAGTGGTGTGCAAACAATACCACATAACTAAATTAGCGCCTGCATTTGCTTGAACTTACTCCTCTCTCATCCCTCTCAGCTTTTAACTGTTGCAATGAGCATTGTGTATTAGACTATTTCTCACACTGTTTCACCTGCTATGTGCAAGCACCTCTCTTAGCAACCCCTTTCCCTAAAGCTATTATCTCACTAAAAATTAAACAGCTGAAGTCAATGTATTAGTTATACATGTGAAGAGACAGCCAAAATAGGGAAAAAAAAAAGAAAAAAGAAAAATAATAATAAAAAAGATGATAATTTTAGGCTCAGACACTAAATAAAAGGAGGAAGAGAATTAGGATATCATCTACAAATGGTAATGTGTGAAGATTTGTGACTGAGAGTCCCAGATACAGAGAATGTCATTCTCCTCAGAACAAGAAGTCACTCAGGGAAGTTCTAGTATAAAGACCAAAAAAAAAAAAAAAAAAAAAAAAAAAAACTTCAACAATATAGTAAATGCCTAGTAGTGGAACTAGTTTTATTTGTACATCTTCTAAATACTTCAGAGACAACAAGGACTCACTATATTCTTGGCTGAACACATGAAAAGTGAGGTAGCTGAGCACCAAAAAATGTTTAAGTTGCCAGAAGGAAGAATTTGAATAACTAAAGATTACAGCTGTGTGTCTTGGGTTCAAAGATCATTTTGACTCTGACACACTCTACCCTGCTAGTAAGTAAAATATTATTTTCTTCTGAGCTACATATTAGTGAAATTTAAACCAAGTTACACTATTAAAACAGAAGGAAATGCACTGATGGAAATGATAATTGTAAATGACAGGATAACGGAGATGAGAGAGAGTAAAAATTATCCTAGAGGTGGAATAAGCCAATTAAACATCTTCCTGAAGAAAACGTGTTCAAACTCAGCAGTGATTTTACACTATTCTCATCAGAATGGTATGAAAATCTACAAATGATCACTTCCCACTTCAGCTGTATATTTAGGGATGTTACACCCTCCTTACTGTCTGCTCAAGTTAAAAGAATGACATGTCAGATCATTTTGATGATCTCATTTTCATCTTTCATTTTTAGAATTACAATAGGGGTCATTTTAGCTTCTTCATAGTGAATGATGCCCTAATTAGGAGCCCTGGGTTAAGTGTCATTAACCCAGGGCTCCTAACCCCATTAATGTCCTGTCATTTACAATTATCATAGTTAAGGGTTAAAGAATGAGTAATGAACAAAAGCACTGTCTGAAGAATTAAAAAGAAAACTATGACCCTCAGGTTGCAGAGGAAGAACAAGACTTAATTTTTGCCTTGGGTATGGGTTGATGCAAGGAAAGGCATAGAAAACAGCCTAAATGTAAAATCCCATGAACGTTCACACCAGCATACCCATAATTGCACTTCTGGCCATCTTGGCATTATGAAATTGCAGAGATCATTAAAAATTGCATTAATCTGTCTTTCTTTCTTCATATTGATAACAATTGCCCTTCCATAGATTTATTATTACTTGTTCTGGACAACTGTCTGAAGCCATGTGTCATTGTACTACATGCTACCAATGTTTGAAGTCTCCTCAGGTTTTTCCTCTTCCAAGTATTTCAATCACAAGTTTAAATTAGAACATGGCTTTAGTTGTAATTGGAAGTGAATTCAAGGCTGTGACCTGTCCCAGCCCAGAAAAAGCTGCAGGACTTATTGTGGCATAAATCTCTGTCAGAGTTCTCTCCTTTATTCAAGGTTGGAAAATTTTCTTTTGACCTGGGACAGCACTGAAAACCTCAGTTTGCCTGGTCATTTCACTTACAGAAAGCTAGGGAACAGCAGTATAGCTAGGGATCCCAGCCCTCTCCCTCACCTACTCTTCTGGGTAACACAGACAGGAAAGACCGGTGATATGGAAATGAACAGAGCTACACACTGTCTGCAAAGTCTAAGTAGGCTTAATGGAAATGTAATACATAGCCCATTCCAAATTCCCACCAATTTCTAAAATTCCACCAGTTGGAAGCAGTAGTTTTATTCTAAAATTCTAAAAACAAAACAAAACGAAGCAAACAGCAACAACAACAACAAAACAATCAAACAAAAACAGAAGTTCAGATACATTTTTTTCTGGTATATAAGATGAAGTTATTTGCCCAGTGTGGTGTGGTACACTCACCTTAGACAGTGATTGGCAATTCACACTGTTTTCTTTTGATAGAAATCTGACTAGTGTATAGCTAATGGAAAAAGATGTACTGGAAGAAAATATCTACATTAGGAGACATGAACATAATGCCTAACACTTTTACTGATCACTTGCCCAAAATCAAACACAAGTGATTGATCCTTGAAATAAATATGAGGAGGGAAAGGTAGACCTTACATTTGTTGAAGGGAAATTTTCTTCCCCAAAGTGGGTATATATTCTAGACATACAGGAGAACTATAGTTAACTGTGATTTCTGTAGTTCAGAAGAATAAAAAAAGTAGCAATTGATGGGCCAGAGAGGAAGAATCCATTCATTTCAAATCTTTATGAAACATATTCAAATAAAATTTCTGATAGAATCAACCATTTTCACCCACATTTTTTTGACATAAAAATGCAAATACCTTCTAATAAATTTAATGATCAATGAATTTCCACAAACGCAAATACCTTCCAATAAATTTAATGATTAATGAATTTCCACAATAAAATTAAGGCAGTAACTCTTAACATATTTTAAATGGAAATCATGATAAATGATTATTTCATGTTGTTTGAACTGAGACTGAAAGAAGAATGTCTCAAAAGTAACAGTATATATAGCAAATGTGATTGTTGCAAAACAGAAAACCAGGCACTTCAAAATGGCAGATGACAGCAAAAATTCCTGAAGGAAAAAGAAAAAAGAAAAAAAAAAAAAAAAAAAAAAAGTTGGCTATATTTTAGCATCCATTTGATTTCAGAAGCCCAAATGGTATCCAAGACAAGGAAAAAGGACACACACACACTCACCCACTTCCCAATATATATACAGAGATAGTTTGTCATCATGTAACAGATATAAAGTATCTAGAATAGACTTTTGTGTGACTGGCTGTATTTTTCCTGTACTGGTCAGCACAAAACCAGGACTATACTCAAACATTATTTTTCCCTTTCGATCAGTGGCTTACTGCTTAAAGAAAACTGAAAGATACCCTCATTAAATGTACATGCTTAATAAAACATTGAAGCAGTGCTGTTGAACTCACTGATTCACTCTGGTATATATGCAAGTAATACACTCATTGTAAATGAACCTGCAAGAATGTATTTATTTATTTATTTATTTAGGAATTAGGTACTGAGGGTTAGAATGCTGTAGGCTATTACATCCCAGTGACTTTCCAGGTCTCAGCAAGCAAAAGGTATGCCAAACTTGCTAAATTTCAATCCTTGCAGATGTAAACTGCTTAACATCCAACATGGTTAAGTGTACCAGGTGATCTTACAAATAGAGAATTCTAAAACTGTAGGGCCTGAAACAGCTACTTTACTTACAAATTTCTGTTTTGTCCAGCTGTGAAAAATAAATGGCCAAAATCATGAATCTTTTCTCTGCCTGGTTCATAAAACCCCATATATTTTTATACAAACTTTGTCTGATCAATATCCTAGTGAAAGTAAGGATACATAGTAATTCAAGGACTATAGTCATTCAGGCATGCAGTGAATAACAAGCTTTTTGATCAGTTAGGGCTAACTAGCAATTTATAACTTCAGCTGATATGAAATGTTTTATACTTAGAAGCTTTAAATTAATTTCATTAACTGGACAAAATTGATGCTCCGTCATTTGGTCCATACACTATGAGCTATGAAATGTGCTTCAGCATTTGTGACAGAGACTATTTTATTAATTTGAACAATATCATCACAATTATTTATTACTATTGTTCTCTTCTCTCTGTTTTCCTGGTGTTTAAGTAAAAGACATATTGGATTAGAACAGTTTCAAAGAGTTTAATGGAATGAATTTGTAATATTGAACAGAGACATATCTCATGATTGTATGCCTTTGGCAAAGTGGCGTTTGTTTAAAGGAGAAGAGCAAATATTTCATGGACATTTGCTCTTCTTGATGTGTTTCAGTGACAGAAAACAAAACAAAACAAAACAAAACAAAAAAACACATAAGGATTCATTACTCCCAACAATAATTTAACTGGATCCCAATGGCTAATAGACCAAAATGTGGGAAACCCTGACACACACATAACCAACATTGCAGAACTAAAATATGCACTCGTACTACCATTATTCCTCCAGGTTATTCTCTTTGAGGGTAACATAATATTAGTCAAGCTTTGCCCACTAGTCGACCTGCAATAAGCTCTCCTTTAACTGCCAATGTTAATTAAATGTTAATTAAATGTTAATTAGAAGATGATGTTAGAAATAACAGGGAAATGAGCTAGTGAATTAGCAAATCCACAACCAGATCAACAGTGTTTTACTTATATTACTGTGCTCACACTTCCAGTGATACTAATTAAGTCCTGCTCAGAAATGTACACCACATACAGATCTTTATGAAAAGTCCAGATTTGGATATTCCATATTTTTGAGGCAATATAGATTTCTTCTGACTGAAGTCTAAAAATAATGCAACAAAACTCTGTTTTAAAATGTATATTATTATGTATATATATGTATATATACACATATATATATATAACATATGTATATGTGTATTAAATGTATATTTAATTATATATTTGCAACTTTTGCTCTTCCAAAATCTAAAGAGATTCTTGGGTTCATGAGAGAACAAATTAAGTTATTTTATGTATCTACAGAAAGAAAGAAAGAAAGAAAAAAATAAAAGAGTCAAACTTTGGTATATTTAAACTTCAGTTGTATTTCTTAAAGCATCATGGAAAAGATGAAAGTTCACCTAACAGCCATATTTGTTACTGTGGATTGCAAATCAATTTTATTAAGGGTGAGTTATTACTGCAAATATATCATTTGCATTTGGCAGTATTTTGGAAACTCTTTAACCAGTGAATGCATCTCTGATATGACATTAGGATATGCTAACCAGTTCCTGAAACCATACAAAGGACACAGTACAAAAAAACATGCCTAAAGTGATTTCCAGCAATCCTAAAAGCCTTTCTTCACTTGGAAGCTGAATTTGTGTAAATATTACTCCAACATTTTCTCTGTGTTCTCTATTGCTTTAGCTTGCACTTAATGTGTGTACTTTAACCCAAATTCCTCCCAAGATAAACAAACTTGTTTACAGAAGAACGTTTGCAAAATGTGATATAATTTGGAAGGAGATCATTATTTATACAGTAACTGAACAAAATATTAAAAAGTTTATAATGTCTGAACATTATAAAAAAGTTAACAATGTATTTGCAATGTATATGCAATATATGACCCCTAATCTGTGGACATATGGATTGTCATACCGGAAAAGAAAAGCAAAACAAAAATCAAGGAATGATTTTTCTGAAAATATTATGGTGCTGCTTATCCACCAGTGAAGTAGTTTTAGAGAAATCTATTTTTTTATTGTACAGTTTCTCTTACTTTAAAATTACAGATTTAAAATTAACATTACAGTTTTAAAATTCTCAAATTGTAATATCATTAATAGCTGTTTTCTTTTTTTAAAAAAAAAATATATATATATATATATATAATTGTATTTATCCTATTTTCTTATTTGTATTTTATAAATTTTATGTAGAGGAAATCTCCAAAGACCTCTCTGGAATTGTCTTTAGCAGCATATTTCCCTAATTCAATCAAAAAAATATTTAAATAGAAATTAAAAAGTGAAAATAATTCAATATAATATGATCTAATCTAACACTCAAATAGGTTCAGTAACTATGTTCTGCTAACCTACTTAAGGAAAGAAAAACTTTTATAAAAATCTGGCAAATGACAAATTTTATACCTATATGAAAGACAGAATAAAGCCACTCCACGACAAAACCAAAACTAGAAATTAAACCTGACCCTTGGGTACCAGCTTGTAAATAGTAGTTGAACAAACTACAGGAAGAGCTTATAACAAATTTTCTTGTTTGTTTGCTTGTTCCTCGTACAGAAAAAGTGATTTGAGAAGCCCAGCAAATTACTGCAGCATAGTGTAGGCAGTAGCATTGTGAGACAGGCAAGAGGCAAATAGATTTATTCTTGTCTACCTTCAGCAGGAACTAGGCATAGAGTTCCCTTGGTCTTCTTGGAAAACATTAATTATGTGTTTGTGACATGGCTCTATTTAAAAGTTAATATTCATTCTGAAGTTCCTTTCACATGTGGATAATTTAAATATTACTGCTATTTAGAAACTCTTGTATGTGTTACAGAGGACAGTCTTCTATGACAACTACTGTATATGCCATATGTTTACATGGCACACCATATATTTACATGATAAATACAAGAAAGCTCTGTTCACATATCTGGGATTTAGTTTAAACACTCTTTTTGAAGGAAAAAAAAAAAAAGTAAAGGGAGAAACCAAAATGCTTCTTGCTACAGTTATAAACATAGTTAGCAGATAGATGCCTGAAAACTTAAAAAATATATATATATATTAAAAAAGAGCAGTTATCTTTATTTGTTTTGTTTTGTTTTATTTTTATTTTTCCATTGTATGTGCTGTTGATGAGAAGATAAATGTGCTTTTTGGGGCTGCAATGGAATTCAGTATTCTATTTAATATTAAATTATTCACAGAAGAATCTTATACATGTTTAAATTATTTAAAAAATAATCAGTTGTGAAAAGTCCAACAGTATTATGGACTGCTTATATTACTATCAGCACTTCATTATAGAATTGATGCCTGTAATGATTGATAACATTTATCTTTTTCAAATAAACGACATAGTAATAAATTATATTAGTCATTTATTAAACCTGTTATAATAAGAATTTTATTTATGGCATAAACAAATAAAAATCAAACTTATGGTTTTCACTTCAAATAATATGTTTCAAATTCTGGACATTTTTTTTTTTTAATCATAGGAAATTATCATTGAGACTTGCTGTGTAAGACATCTAAATCCTCATGTCCTACGTGTGCCAATATTTCAATTTAATTAATGTAGTTCTGAATGTTTTAATTCTGATAAGATGCTCAAAATATAAAGCTATGTTTTGAGAAACAATATAGGCAATTGTTTTCATAGCTTTCAAAAAAGAAAAAAAAAGAAAAAGAAAAAAGAATCTGAGAAAATTCTATTGCTCAAAATAAATAGCTGAAATACTTAGCATTCTGTTTTCCCATTGTAAATTGCATAGCCCTTTTCCAGTATCTCTTCTGTTTTGCAAGGAAATACTCTGTAGCTAGTAGGCAACATTATTTTATTTTATTTATTTTATTTTATTATTATTATTATTTTTTGCTAGTAGGCAATGATGTGATGCTGGAAATGATTTTGTAAAGAATGCTTTGAAGTGGAAGGTGTTTGGATGTGTTCCTCTTGGTATATTGTTCCACTGGATAACATTGTTTTAAAAACAGACAAGAAACAAAAGCAAAGCAAAACAGAAAACCTCCCTGGGACTGAAATACTTTGTATGTGTTGTTATTTGCAGTGCATGCCAAGACATTCATGGGCACCAGAGCCAACCTGGCAAGCTAATTAAATATATAAATGTGTATGTTTAAAACAGCCTTATAAGGAGCATTGGAAATCTGCAAGATGAGCGAATATCTTATAACTTCTTCCGCAGGTGCGAGGATAGCTACAAGCCATGGACTTTCTGTCCTGCTTCTTGTTTGTGGCTTTGTGAAGGGTGCTTTGCTTTAATCTAAAAGTGCTGACTTTTTCCAATATCACTTTCTCTTCTTAAAGCAAAGAGCAAATCGCCTGTAAAATCCACGGAGCGGACAGCAAAGTTGACCCTAACCTCCAACCACCACTCTGCACCCAATGTACTCTAAATCTCTACAAAAGGAGCACCTTCTTCAGGAAGTACAAACAAAAATACTAAATAAATAAATAAGTAAATAAATATTATAAAAAGAAGAGGATACCACATGTTTTCTTGATATATCTTATTTTCTTTGGCGTATCACTGATCTTTTATTTGAAGAGAACTGTTGTGATGTAATCAAATGTTTTGTAACAGCAAGACCTAGTTTCCTTTTCTTTCGGCAAGGAGAAGCCTCATCCTTGACTTCTCAGGGGTTGGTCTGCAAGTCATCGGTATTATAGAATTAGCCATGACATATGGATGACATTTGGTTTCACATGATGAAAGAACTGTTCCAGCCTAGAAGCAAAAAGAGGCCAATTAATGAGACAAAACATAATGATTCAACATTGACTCCAATAATATTAATAATAATAATAATAATAATAATAAAAAACACAAATTCACAAACTTTGCCAAAAAGCAAAAAAGATTTTTTTTTTCATTTGTTTGTTTGTTTTGTTTCTGTTCCTTTGTTTGCTTGCTTTTTGTTCTTGTTGCTACTGTTGTTGCTTGGTTTGGTTTGGTGTGGTTTGGTTTGGTTTTATTCCTGCATGAGGAATAGAGAGGATAAAAGATATTCTACAAAGCAGTTAAGCAGACTACAGGACATTGTTTCTGTAAAGTAAATGAGATTTTTTTTTTAGTTTGTTTGTTATTCTCCCCTCCC
>CM021732.1:87991980-88020223 GCA_011075105.1 Heteronetta atricapilla
GTTTTTTTTTTTTTTTTTTTTTTTTTTTTTTCCTTTCTTTTCCAATTGTGGCAATTGTTGATTTAGGCCAACCCCTGATGATTGTGTGGAGGTTTATATATATACATCTTTTTTTGTTTGTTTGTTTGTGTGTGTGTTTGTTCTATATTTTAGTGTGTTTTCGCTAAGTTTGCAACTCCTGTATATGCAAAACTAACTTAACTTCTGTAAATTGCTTACAGTCTCTGTGATATAACTTCCAAGTAGACATACTTTGGTCTCCATGCAAGCCAGTTTTGAATATTATCTATATGTTGTGCCACCAGTAAACATCTTTATTTTATTTTATTTTATTTTTATATATATATATATATTTTTTTTTTGACAGATCATTACTTTTCAGTTAGTAATTCAGTACTGTGTGGATTTTGTAAAACATAACTTCATTTCTACTGCTTTGACCCCTTTCAGCCCTCTGTTTACTCTGTAAATGCACATTAAAATTTGTTATGGTCTCTAGACAATGAATTACTTTGAATGAATTACTAGTTTTGTGTATGTTGTATTGGAGTTCAGTTGCTGAAAGCTCTTTTAATTTGTGATGTTTATAAAGAATGAATTGATTTGATAGCTAGAGACTATAAAATGCAGGTTTACAGTCAGATTCTGCATGCAAAGGTTAGAAGAGGAAAACAGACAAGTAAAACAAGATGGCTTAAAGCATATTCTTTCAGCAAAGACTGTTAGGAAAGTGAATTTATTAAACTGACAAACTGTATTCACAGAACTCCTTCTACGTAGCCAAAGAAACATCTTTCTTTGCCCTTTTTTTTTTTTTTTTTTTTTTTTTTCTGGAACTGTATTGTCATTGCTCATTGATATTCTTAATTAAAATACTTTATGTCTGAGAACTGAACATGAAAATTTTGCTGTTGACTATAGCAATATTCATTACATGAAGTACATTCATTAATTCAGGAAAGAATATTTGCTTCCATTTGCAGCTGTAAACAAGAAGGATTTTTTTCTTGTTCCCATCCTTCCACTGGTGCTGAACAATCCAAACCCTGTCTATCAGCGTAGACAATCATGTACACCATATGCTTATTATGATCTATTTACAACAGCATAAAGTAGCTGCTGTGTGGTCAGCCAAGAGATTTCTCCACTTTTTGAAGTAATACAAAGAAGTAAAAAATATGTTTAATATCTTACCTATCCATGGCTTAAAGTGCTAATATTTTATTTCAAAATGTTCAGAAGGGCCCACTCTTGCACTCCTTTAAGTCTTCCTCCATTAATTTCATAGTAGAAAAAAATAAATAAATATGATACAGAATCAAAGAGTAACAGTAATGTTTTGTAAGAGGGTAACATATTAGTGCGGATGGTATTCCCCTTAATCATAAACTTGACTGGGAATGGTCAGTCTTTGGTTTTAGAAAAATCTTAGCATTTATAAAGAGAGTATGGTCAAATACAGATCAACCAGGAATAATTATCAGGAGAAAAAAAAAAAAAAAAAAAAAAAAAAAAAAAGGAGAAAACTTTTTTATTTCAACACAAAGTTAGTGAGTCATTAGGGATATTGCATATTGAAAATGTCTCCATAGTAAGAATAGTTTATCAACCTACTGATAAACTATTTTTTGTTTAAAGTAGAAACTGTCCCAGTTCAAGTATTTTGAATTAAACACAGTATTTTGGATTGAAGAGAAAGTAAAAGAAAAAAGAGTCAAAGCTGTTTGAAATCTCATTTTCAAAATGCACTGTGCAAACAAAATTTCAGAACTCTGGAGGAAATGCCCCATTTTCCCCCTGCAATAGTCATCTATGAATGGATGTTGTGAGAATTGACCATGTGGAGTTTGGAAACATACGTTTCCACTGATCTCAACAGGAACCAAATGCATATTTCCAAATTATTATTTTTATATTTCCAACCAAATGCATCATGCGTATTTCCAACCAAATGCATCGTGCATATTTCAAATGTTTACATGTATCTCGTGTGAATATTCTGGTATGCACATAGTCAAGTAGACAAACACAGCATTACATATGGCATTTTTCAGAAGTATTTTGGCCACATATTATTAAAGTTATATTCTGATTATTATGTTAACTTAATGCTGTGTTTTGTTTTATGCTATTAGCTACTTAGTTGTAAATCACCATGTATTAGGAAGTGAGATGAAAGAACCAACTGAAATTAAAAGCAGGATTCTAGACTACTGAGAATAATGTGATGTAACAACTCAGATGTTACCAAGGGAAGTGCCACATTGTGATCTGCTTTTCATGGTGTCAGAAAAAAAAAAAAAAAAAGGGGGAAAAAAAAAAAAAAGATAAAGGTAAGGGTGGTAGACAATCAATGTGACTTTTAAAAAAACTTTGAATCTTGCATGAAATGCTAAGGGATTATACTAGTTCTCCTCCTTCCTTTCTTCTTCCCTTCCTCCCCTCCTAAGATAATAAACCCAAACTCTTCAGATGAGGCAGGTCCAACATTTCTGATCTAGACATTAGCTTCAGCTACCAATCTGTGTAGATGTTGCAACATCTTCTAAAAGGAGCAAGTATGTTGTTTCAAAATTTTATGCTGTTACAAAAGAGCTGTTTAGAAATCAGTTTCTAGCTCCAAGGAATCCTCAAAAGGAATTTAAGACAGAAGCCCCTCTCCTACAAATTTAGATACAAATAATATTTGATATAGTAATGGAACTGCAGTTGTTTTCTGCCCCCCTCTCTCCAGTTCCATCATTTAGGCTTAACATCAATAGAAAAAAAAAAAATATATTATTATTATTACCTGGCTCATGCTTTTCACTTCTCACTTGGTGTCCTCAAGACCTCATTAGTTCTTCAATTCTACAAATTCTTAAGATATTTCCAATTTTTTTTTTTTTTTTTAATAGAATTGTAAAATGTGAGTGTGAAGCACTTCTGTATTTCAAGGTATATGTAATCTGAATACAGCACATACATTTTGAGCTGTTATGTCTTGTGAACCTAAAAGAAACATATTCCAGCTCCATTAAATAACATCAATATTCTACTATTCCAGCTACCTTTTGTGTTACATGCAAAAATGTCTATAGTACTTCTGTAATAGTAACAAAGATTATTACTGCTACAGAACCTGTTGCATAATTTCTCCTCTGGTTCGATGGTTACCAGTATTCTTTAATCTCCGGAACTTCATGTATGCAAATTGTTTTATAACATGTTTGACATTGCCTTTCTTAGTTGTCTATTGTAGATTCTTCAGTGAAATTTCTGGAATGGGAGGGTTGATGAGCCCATAGATTACAGAAAAAGCTTGGCAGACTGATTTAGGACTGACTGTTTCTTCCTCAAAACTTGTGTTAACAACAGTACTAGAAAACTTGAATGATAAACACCGAACCTTATCAATTACTATTATTTGTTTAATTCTCAGAGTTGAATATTTATATTAGAGGAGTGGCCATGCGCGCGGCCGGCCAAGAGTTATTAGTGCTAACCTAATATTTTTTCAGTGTTAAGCTTTTATCTGCTTAATAATAATAAGTAATCTTTACAGCGATGTCATCCTTTAATTCACAATTAAAAACAAACAAACAGGCTCCAATGCTGCCAGTCCTCAAAGTCTTTATCGGGGTGGGAAGAAGGGGGGGGGGGGGGAGGAGAGAGAGATTGAGAAAGAGAGAGAGGGAGAGAGAGAATAATTCAAACCTTTGTTATCTTCCATATGGGGGAACATTTGTCACTGACATTAGTATTAATACATGTCAAAAGTTGTTTACAAAGCTAAAAGCATTAAAGACCAAGAATGGGATCAACATATTTTGTGATATAAATTTTTACAGGTTAATCTTCTGTGATTAGCTTAGCTTAACAATGCTAAACAAAAAGTAAATTGCTTAATGCATGCTCTCATAAATGGCTTCAGTCTTTCATTCTGAGCTTCCGAATATTGATTTATTTAATTTCACAGTCATAAACTTTGCACATACATTTATATAAGTGAAATAGTATACATTGTCCTGTTTTTCATCTAAACAGCAGAGGGAGATTACAGCAAAGAAGAAAGCTAAGTTTGTCTGTAATAATGAATCACAACAAATTCATAGAGTTACTTGCAAAGATATAGAAAAAGTATACTTTCTCAAGAGTCAAGTGTAATTGAAATCTTATTTCATTTTCTCCTATTTTGTGCTTTTCATGCCAACACATCAGTCTAAAGAACACAAGAATAATATAATTCTTACTGCTCGATTCCTACAAGGTGAAAGAAGAAAAAATAATGTCTTTTTTGTTATGAAAGTGGAAAAAAATAAAGAAAGAATATTTTCATTTGACAAGCTAAATGTTTACAGTGTTCTATCAACTCAAACTATCTCTGTTGTTAAGTTTATGGGGAAGGAGCAACAGAGAAGTTGGTTTGTGTTGGCAGTTGATTGTCATCCTAAGTCTTCTATACATTTCACAGATACAATAATTTTCCCTGTAACTACCAGTGACAGATTTGTTTGAGTTTGGAAATTATAAATACTTACAGCTCGGTATATTTTTCCACACTATTATAAAAGTCACAAGAAATGGCAACAACTAAAGCTGCAAGAATATCATAAACTAGTAATATCCCCAAAGTTTCAAAATATGTCAAACATTTTGATCAAAAATGGCTTTTGGTGGGCATTTCCTTTAACGTTTTGTTGTTCCCCACTCTTAACCATCCAATAATATGGATTTGAATTCCAACTGTGTCTTGCCAATAGTACAGAAGATCCTCAGATGGGAGCCAATGAAATTTCCATTCATTTAAATGCTCCTTTACATTGACATCATGGCATAGGAAGAGGTCTTATGTGCACAGGAGTCTATTTACAGTTACAGCTCATAAGGAAGCCAAAATGTGCACAGAATGGAATATTAATTTCTTTCCTCTTTTTATATACCATGAACTTGAAAAACAAGATAAAAGATTGGTTTTGAAAGCTAGCTGCTTCAAATAAACTATTTCATATAAATCTTTGAAGAAGCAAAGTCTCAAATATTTCTTATTAAAAAGAGTTGTATAACTATGACCCTTTAAATTATATGACTTTTAGATTTTTAAGCACTTAGGTATATTATGTAGAAATCAGTGTATGTAATATTGAGAGGAAGAGATTATGACTTTTGTTAAAACAAAAAGCTCCAAATTTTCATATGACCCACAAATTGTGGGTACAATAAACTTCAGTTTCTGGATGTTAACCAACACTGAATTCAAAAACATTGCTTGTAGGTTATTACAGAGAAGGAGGAACTCACACATTAAAAACAAATGTTTACATATTTACCAAACCTCCTCAACGTCCTTTGGTGAATCAGGTACACTCCACATTACATTTGTGCAGATATGGCATCAGTTCTTGGGCTCTAATAAGTACAGCCAAAAAAAGAAGCGAAAATCCTAGGATTCACCTAGTAATTGGGTTCCTTTGTAAGAGACAGAAAACAGAAGGGATGATCCATTCCATTTTCTTACAACAGTCAGCAATGAAGTGTCTTAATGGGAACAGCTAAACTAAAACACTGCTGTTAAAAATTATGTTGATAGGACAACTTTACAATAAAGCGAAATGAAATTAATAGCAATTTATATAGCAAAATGCAAAGGAATTTCTTCAATAACTACTACTGCTCTTTCATCTGATCACTCAACAGTGTAGGCCCATCATAATGCACAGACCAACTGTGTAGCATCAGACAAAGACTTGTAATTAGGGCTTTGAATGGGAATGTCATTTGACTACCTTTTGCAAACATACAATGACAACCCAGAAGAGGCTGCTTCCCTTCCAGCATCACTGCAGAAAACATGATTTTCAGTCTTGAGGGCACTAAGGTGATGAATATATATAACAAAAGAGTAATTGCTTATAGTTAAAAAATAATGGTTTTAGTTTTGTATCAGAAAAATCTTATAACATTTAAGCAATTTTTCTTGAAAAAAGTAAGAGAATGCTTACATATATGCATAAGTATGGTAAATTATTGTTTTGTGGTTTGTTTTGTTTTTTGTTTGTTTGTTCGCTTGTTTGTTTTAAAGTTCTTAGCACACAAGATAACAAAAAAGACTTAAGAAGTGACCTAATAGTGCCCTACATCTGTGTAAGTTTCAAGAACTACTTGTCTTAATGGAAAACAAAACAAAACAACAGAAAAACAGGTCTGGAGTTCATTCTAATCAGACATCAGTGATGCAGCTAAAGGAGGCAGTGGGAAAAACCTGTTGGAATGATACTGGTGCTGTCTTTTAACTTTCCAGTACATGTTCTGGACCCAGAAAGGAAATAATTTCTGAAAGGACGTATTATACATTTGTAGCAGCACAAATAAAGTGTGCAATAATGCCGACAATCCTGCAAGCCATATACTGACTATATGCAAAGTGGGTGGGATTATTTGGCATTGTCTGGATTAGACATGGTAAATGCTTGATATATTTAGAAGGTCTTATCCCGTATCACAGAATGAGGTGTTAGACATAGGCTGTTCCACACACTGGATGGGATGTGTCTAACTAGAAATGTTGTCCCCTTTCTAAGGTTCCAATCCCACAGGACCAATACAAAATAGCATACTGATAAATAAAGAATATTAAAAAAACAACAACAACAACAAAAAAAAAACTCAGGAGTCTCCCTCATTTATTAAGTTTGTGATTTACACTTCTAATATGGAAGTACAGAAAAAAAAAAAAAAAAAAAAGTCTCTTCGTCTCTTCATCAATTACTCCCACAGATGGACTTGGAGAATACATTTCACCTGAAGCTTACAGCCAAGCTTTATTGCTTTCAATTTTGAAAGGTATATCAGCATTAAAATACAGTACAAGTAAACAAAGAGAAACAAATGCTTTTTGTACCAAAAATTCTTACTTAAAACAATATGAAACATAAATTATCAAGTATTCTGAGTAGTAAAACAAACTCTTTTACCAGATACATTAAAGAAGTCAGTGATTTACTATCGTATAATTTAAGGAGGCATCTGGGAATTTCTACTCTATTATTATTCATTAGTTTCAAACAATGACAACCTTACAGCTGCTTGTCATTTAGTAAATTAAATGTTATTTAATGTGATTATTTATGTTAAAAAAATATATGTATCAAAGATATTTGGCATGAATTATTGAGAAACTTGTTAATGATAACTTTTTTTTTTTTTTTTTTTTTTCTCAGCAGATGGATGAAGCAGATGGATAATTTATGTTTTCTTCACATTTTTCCTGCTAATCAGTAATTACCAGTAGCAATATCAATGTCTATCCTTGAAACATATATAGAGTGATTTTTTAAAAAATTATTTTTATTTTTTCCTTTTCAATTAGGCACTTTTCCTTCTTCACCGTACTAGGCTTTTACTAGTTCCCAGAAGTATGTAGCACATAAACAAGCATGTGTAGTTGTACAGAATTATGTGGACCTATATTTTTCATATTGAAAAAAAAAAAAAAAAAAAAAAAAAAAGGCTAAATATTTACTTAGGAAAATACATTCATGATCTTATTCTGTAAGATGGGTTTGTTATATGGAAGTCTTATCTGAGCCAGTGTTCAGAAATAGTTGCCATCATATGTGCCACAATAGAGGCTGTGCTTGAAACATCCCCACTGTGAAGATTCCAAAATGTTCTATTTGTCCTCATTTTATTATGGCTTTCTCTATTGCATTCTGTATTCAATTTCAGCAAGTTAAGCTGCTAAGCCATACAAGATTGCTGAAGTGGATGAGAAGCAAATGCACAAAATGCTTTACCTGTTTAGCTTTGAGGACTCCAGCTTCATAGAATAGAATCATAGAATCATAGAATGTGCTGAATTGGAGGGGACTTACAAGGTCAGAGAGTTCAACTCCTGGCTCCACACAGGATCAACCAAAAATCAAACCATATGCTTGAGATCATTGTCCAAATGCTTCTTGAACTCTGGCAGACTTGCTGCCATGACCATTTTCCCAGGGATCTTGTTCCTAGTGAGTGCCTGGGCACCCTCACAGTGAAGAATTTTTTCCTGATATCCAACCCAAACCTCCCCTGATGCAGCTTCATGCCATTCCCTCAGCTTCTATTGCTGGTCACCAGAGAGAAGAGATCAGTGCCTGCCTATCCAGTCCCCCTCATGAGGAAGGTATAGGTAACGATGATATCTCCCCTCATCTGCTCTTCTCTGGGCTGAACAAACCAAATGACTTCAGTCATGCCTCACATGTCTTGCCCTCTAGATCTTTCACCATCTTTGTAGTCCTCCTTTGGACACTGTAGTAGTTTTACGTCCTTCTTATAATGTGGCACCAAGAATTGCACACAGTTATTGAAGTCAGGCCATATCAGAACAGAGTAGAATGGGACAATCACTTCCCTCACCTGGCCAGCAATGCTGTGCCTGATACACAACAAATGCACCCCAGATACAACTTCCTAGCTGTAGGGTGGTGACAAACAAGTGGAGTCACAGAAATGTTATAGAACAGTCATGACTATCTCTGATCATCCAAAAGAATTAAATGTTTTGGGGAAATTTCAGAGAAACATTATTCAAGAAGGTGGCACCAGGTCTGCTGATGAACCAGAACACAAAGCTTCTTGTGCAGATGAAGCTATGCCAATGGAAGTACACAAACTGTAGGAGGCAGTATGAATGTGACAGTAATTCCTTCTACCCATCCATGTTTCATCCACCGGAGAGGGATCTTTCAACAACACTTATACTACCTTGTGTATAGGTTTGGAAGAATCACTATATAAGCAAGTTCTCAGCAAAATAGGACTACTACCAGAAAGGTCTGTAATCATTCCAGAGAAAGACTGGTTTCCAATGTGACAAGAACAAACAAACAACAACAACAACAACAAAAAAAAAAAAAAAACACCACACTTATAGTGGTTAATGGGTAAACAAACAGAGAATATATTTTGATATATATGAAGCAAATTACATATTAAACTCTGAATATAATAAAATGACACCACATGTTTCTGCTGTGTGCAGCTGAGAACCTAAGTCCAGATTTCAGTTCATTATCACTGACAGCAATGGTACCAGAATGCAGACGTGAGTTGGAGACCTACTTCAGAATGGAGCTGGGATGGCTGAAGCCACTGTAATTTTAAAAATAATTATATGAATATTTATTTCATTTCATTTTTATTTTATTTTATTTTATTTTAATTTATTTCCCTTATATCTTTTTCATAAGGAGCATCTTAAAGAAGTCTTTGTTTCCCTAGTTCTCAGACTGGGTGTAAATGGCAAGGTCTTGGTAGCAAGGGGGCTGCAAAGGGGGATGTGGGAACAGGCATAGGGCTGTCCCACACCAATCACAGCTGGTTTCAGACAGCTCTGCAATAAACCCACCACTGGACAAAGCTGAGCACATCAGTCATGTCTGTGGTACCTCAGAAAATGTGCTCATATAATCATAGAATCATAGTATCATAGAATCATAGAATGCTTTGGATTGGAAGTGATCTTAAAGATCATCTAGTTCCAACCCCCCCACCATAGGCAGGGACACTTCCCACTAGATCAGTGTCCCAATGCCCCATCCTACCTGCCCAGGTAGGATGCCCCATCCCAATAGTGTCCCATAGTGTCCCAATGCCCCATCCTACCTTCCAGGGAGCGGACATCCAGAAGTTCTCTAGGTAATCTGTTCCAGTGCCTCACCACCCTCAGAGTAAAGGATGTCTTCCTTATATCTAATCTAAATCTACCCTCTTTTAGTTTAAAACCATGCCCCCTTGCCCTATCCCTACACCCCTCCAAAAAAGAGTCCTTCCTCAGCTTTTCTGCAGGCCCCCTTTAGGTATTGGAAGGCTTCTATAAGGTCTCCCCAGAGTCTTCTTTTCTCCATGCTGAACAACCCCAATTCTCTTAGCCTGTCTTCATATGAGAGTTGTTCCAGCCCTTTTACTATTCTTATGGAATCACCTCCCTCATCTTGCTGATCATGCTTCTTTTGATGCAGTCCAGGTTACAGCTGGCTTCCTAGGCTGCATGTTGATGAAGTCTAGATCACAATACAGAAAGAGTGTTTTAATAAATTCTAATCAGGTCTATTCAAGATGACCACCCAAAACCAGACTGTGACTTAAAGCTCTGATCTGTGTTTTTCTTAATGTCAGTCCTTTGTAATCTGGGCAAACAAATCCTATCGCTGCATGACTTGGCAAGTATGTTCAACAGACTGCATGCTTTTTTGCTCTTTGTACCTGTGCAGCAGGGCAGCTGATTTCAGGTAGGGTTACTTTCACTCATTTATTATTGTTAATAATAATATCATCATCATCGTTATTTATTTATTTATTATTTAATGTGAGTGTTTCTTATGATTTGTGATTGCTTAGAATTCCAGCCTGGTACTTCAGTCAACAGGATGTGGCTGATACAGGAACCAGCTATTTTTAGGTAAAACTCCTGAAGTGGGATTTAATTCAAAGTCTTTTATGCATTTTTATTTCTCAAGCTGCATGCCAGGCTTGAATGATACATGATTAATAATTGAGCATATCTTATATTGCATTCCCTTGCAATAGACCCATGAAAGGAAAAAAGAAAATGAAGGGGAGGAAAAACAAACAAACAAACAAACAAACAAAACAGGGATTAGCAGCTTGGATACCAAAAGGCAAAAAAATATGTTTCCATGTTTCCTTCCTTCCTGAAAGGACAGGATGAGCTGGTAGTGATAATTATTCTGTAAATCAGTCTTTATTTAGTCTTGACATATTAATTTCTACATTCCCTCATTTTAATATATTATCCTCTCTCCTGATCAAGAGAATTAATATCAAGATTGTTTTTACTACATTAAGATTAAGACTAGATAGTTTATTTCTCTTAAAATACGAGCTGAGTAGTGATACTATTAGACTTACAGTAAATACAAGGTATTCTCTTCATAGATAGACTGTGTAGTTAACCATATGCCCCAATGTCTTTAATCATGATGAAAGAAATGTTACTTCCACATTTTTTTCCCATGTGACAATTGTTTGCACTTTCAACCAGATCAAAATAAAACTATCAATCGACTTCATTACAATATCTTATGAATTTAACATTTGAAAGTTGCAATTACACTGCTTCAGAGTGCTAGTGCTAATGATCTACTTGTGACATCTTGAAGTTGTCAGCACGCCTTTCTTCCCGATATGAACTGCAGATAATGCATTGTTTATAAATATTTTAAGTTCATAAATCACCAAACTCTTCCTTTCAGAGCTTAGAATGTACTGCAGAAGGTTATGATGATAATCTTGTTTTTCACAGTTATCTTTAAAAGATTATTCTTGGGCTGTAGGACCCATCATCTAAAAAATTGAAAATATTGAAACAAGACTTTACTGTTGAGAAATTCCAGCTAGTTCCTTATTCTGTGTTCAGTAGCAGTCATACCTACATGCTTTTCAGAGACAGGCAAAATAAATCTCATAGAATAGTATGTTCATTCACTAATGTGCCTAAAGATTATTTCATTCCTTACCAGCTGTCAGCTTCAGTTTTGAACCATAAATATTTAGACTCACACAAGCCTGTTCGTAAGACTTTTCTACGATTTCTGTAGACTTTAGCTTTCAATGTCTATTACCTCTACCACTGTTGAGTTTCACTTTGATTTCTTCTATGTATCTTCCAGTCAGTGGGAATTTCACTGGACTGCCATGACTTCTCAGATATGAGGGATAGTGGCTTAGCAACTACATCTACCAGGACCTGCAGATGTATCTCATCGGGTCCCATGGACTTATGCACCTGCAGGGTCCTTAGCTGATCTCATACTTGATCTTCTACAATGTTCATGTTATTAAGAAAGGTCAGAAAACACTGGTAAGAAAAAGGAGAAGTGAACAAACAAGTGAGAAACAACCAAGGAAACACCGTGGTCAGAAGAGGAGGAGGTGCTCCATTGTAGAGCAGATACATCCCTGTAGCTCGTGTGGACCCCACACCGCAGCAGAGGAAAAGAGTGAGAATTAAGGAGTGACAGATTAAAACAGTTGTGTAATGACAATAACTCCCCACAAACAGCTTTTCATACCGTTAGTCTATCATTGAAAGGACTGAATGTAACCTGCAGCAATAACAAGGAGAAAGGAGAGGAATTTGGAGTGAAGTTGAGACTGGGAAAAAATGAAAGAAAGGTGTTTTCCCTAAATATGTAAATGTTTGTTCCTTATATTTTTCCTTTTCTTCCTAATACCCAAATAAGTAATTACATATTCATTTTTATTGTCAATAAATTATTTTTTCCCCATATCAACTCTATTTTACCTACAATGGTAATTGGTAAGTGATCTTCATGTCTCTGTCTTGAATCTCAAGCTTTCTCATTCCTGTACTTCCTATATTTTCCCCCATCCCACTGGTCAGGGGGAGTGAGCAAGTGACTGGATTCACAGCTGTCCTTGTTGTTAAAGAAAAGTAAAGTGAAAAAAAAAAAAAAAAAGAAAAGAAAAAGAAAAACTTTCAGTTTGCTCACAAATTCTCAGTTACAGAATGCATGGGATGATGCAGTACTGACTTTTATTTAATTTCAACATAACCTTTTTTGGTTATGTCTAAGGTTTTCGGTAAATGTTCTTGAGGGCAGGGTTAGATCTCAGAGGTAGGTGACTCAAAGCCATACTTTATGTGTGAAATACTTTCTAAACTATGTCTTCCTGCCTAGTTTGTTCCAGGTTAGAGCAAAAACCAAAATCTAGTCAATGTTTAAGTGGTTCAGGATTTTGTATTCAAGTGAGATCTCAGACTGATCTAATCCCTATCCTATCAGCAGCCAAAGAATAGGAAATATCTTTCATTGATATAAGAATATAGGACCACACAATTAAGACAAGACACACAATTAGAAACTCCCTTAGGTTTTGCATTCTTGTATTCTTCAATTCAGTTACAACTGCTTTGGAAAAAACACTCCTCTTTATAATGCTATAATGTCTCTATATTTTCTCAAGAAAGTTAAAAAAAAAAAAAAAAAAAAGACAGTTAATAGAGGTTGGTCAACAAACTGATCATATATTAAATGCAGACATCATAAACAACAATCACAGCTGCACTCTTAATAACCTTCATCCAGAAATTCTGGCTATGTACTGTGTTGGCTACTTCCAGGGAACTTGAACTACTTTGGTTCTCTTACCACTCACTGCTCATCACTGACTTGATAAGAATGTGTTTTTTTTTTTTTTTTTTTTTTTTTTCTTTTCCTTCTCTGTGTTGCCTTTCTTCAGTATGAGTTGTTATTGGGTCCTCTGAATATTTATTAATATATTTATTTGTTATTGCATTGTGCTATGTCTCTTTTGGGAATAAAATGAAAGGTGAAGAAAAAGCTTTTTATATACCTCTTGACTACAAATATTTGTTCCAAACTGGAAATGTGTAAGGCTGTTTGGCATGGGAAGGTGAGATGACTGTCAAGTCAGAGAGAGAAATTAAGACCATTTTTCCTTAAGGCACTGCGTTTTAAAAATGAGAGACTAATAGTGTTAGAGTTGCTTAGAAGTCTTTCAAGGACTAAGATTTGGATAGAAGGGAGCTCCAAAGTCAGCTAGAGGCTGGCACTTTTTATCAAGGAGGGAATCAATATAACACCATCCCTTCATTAATTGTTGAAGAGGAAAGATCTGAGAAAGATGAATGGTATTTCATGTATTTCAAACAATACACTGACCAACTTAAACAGCTGCTTAGCCCTCAAAAATACTACTAGCTGAGAAAAGTCACTTAAGTCACTTAAATAGGAAATTATTAGTTATATTTCGAATTTAGTCTTGAAAACATCAATTCTCATGTCTTTGAGTGCTTAGATATTTGGATCACATTTTTGCCTCTGTTAGGCAGGGGACTTCAGAAAGAAGAGAAGAGAGATTTTTTTTTTTTTAATATTTTTATTTAGCTGCTAAGAGTTTTTTTTTTCAGTGTTACATTTTCTTCTTATACATTGTTCTGATGGTGATTTTGTAGTGTCAAATGGCAGACATTGTGAGTTGCCTCCCATACTGCTGTATGGTTCAACTTTTCTTCAGATCCACTCTGAGCAGTGAAAATGATGGTGTTAAATAGTGTGAGGGAAATGACGAAAATGGCCTAATACAGCCAAGGGTGAAAACATATATATATATAAAAAAAAGAAATTAATGAAATATTGGTAGTTGTGCAGTGAAGGGAAAATGAAGTAGAAGATGGGGGAAAATCTCATAGCAATAAACCTATTACAAATGGTTTGGAACAGAATTAAAATGAAAACCAAAATATGGAGTTAATTAGATTGACAGCTACTGCCTCTTCCTCTGTCCTGAGATATTTACTTGACCCAGTACTGTAGGTCTTGTTAAGCTATGAAATGTGCAAAAGGAAGACAGATATAAAGAGAATGTTGTCTTCATCACTTGTTTAATGCTGCATGGCAAAAAGAAGATAAATTAAGACATAAAACTCTGCATGCTACTAAGAAACTCAACCTAAGTGTATTGAGCTGTTTAAATCTCTGTAAACATGTCATATCTCAAGTTATTTTAGTGTATGTTAAGTTAGTAATTACACCATCCAATTAAATGTACTTTAAATTTACTAACATCGGAGACAACCTTCTAACAATTTCTAAGTGTATTTTTATCTCCACACATCAATGTGTAATTTCTTTTTACTGAACTATAAAGTCATCTGTGGCTTTCCTTTGTGGAAAAGAGAAAATTCAGAAGAGGTTCAATAAGAGAAAAATAAAACGTTAAGTGGCGTAACAGAAAATAGATCGAAAGATTGAAATTGTTCACTTTTTTTTTTTTTTTACTTTTTTGTTTTGATTTGTTTACTTTTTTCGTTTTGTTTTGTTTACTTTTTTCTTTCAATGTAGGAGTGAGTTTCAAACCAAACAAGAGCAGACCTTGCTAAAACTGATGTGGATCCTAAAAGTTCATAGGCTGACTGGGAGATTGGAAAAGTTTATGAAAGATAAATCCATTGTGGGTTACAAATATATAGACACATGTAGACTCAGATTTTTGAAGTGAAAGTAAGTGAAGGCTGAAATAAGCATTAGGCGGAAGTTGTTTGCTCTTCCTTCTTCCATGTCATTCCTTTCTGGATGCTGCACACAGCAGATAGATACACCATGCACCTTGGTCTTTGACTTGAGCTTGAACAGGTGTTAAAATTTTTAATTTCTCTAAGTGATTTCACCCAGTGATGTCTCCAAGTGAAACTGTAGATGAATTCTCAAAGCCATTTGACTGTATTAACTTCATAAATTCTGAATAACTACTCTGCAGTAGTAGTTCTTAAGATTATTCTTGTATAGTTTCAGAACTTCCCTTCTATTGCTCTGTGTTTTGAAATGCAGATTTATTCATTTATTGTATTCTTGATGTATCAACGCAATATTTATATAAGAGCTTTATATAAGAGCTCTTTATATAATAGCTATATTTCCTATTTCCTTCTGCCTGACTGATTTGTCAAGGTTTTCCACCTGTTATTTCTACCACTCTCAGCTTCTTATATATTCTGTTTTATATTCACTTTTATTTCATTATTTATATTTTGTTTATATTTTATATTTTAAAGATTTGCCAATTCTCAGAAAAAAATCTACCGGTTGAAAATAAAATAAAGAAAAAAAAAAAAAAAAGACAGTTTTAAGATAAAAGTTTTATCTTCAAAGTTTTGTCTCTCATCAGTGATCATTCTTCTGCACATGACTTATTAAAGAATATCCTTGTCCAACACTTAACTCTTGCTAGCCACATACAACTGGTTAGGTATTCTGCCAAGATTTTGGTCTCAAATGGATTCTTGAAAATTTTGCATGTGGATACAAGATGTGTCCACTTGCATGTGGAGAAAGACGTTGCTCAACAATGGGAATCTGGTTAAGCTGCTCTAGTGGACACAGTCATAACCTTAAATTTTTATGCACACGGAAGCAATAGTATTTCCATCATTTTAAAACTTTATTTGTGTAACCGTGCAAGTCTATCAATCTCTCAAATTAATTTCTCACATGGCATTTTTTTCTCTATGTAATATTTTTCCTATACTTTGATAGGCTGATGTAACACAAAGATTTCAATTGAATAAGATCATGAACTGTACTTGTTCTTTTCCAGGATGGTAAATTGGACTTTAGTTTCCAATTTGGCTACACAGTGCTTTGTCATTGGCTAGATACCACTTCTTTATTTCTTAATAACGTTTCCTATTAATAATAACAAAGACTTATATTTATATAGTCCTCTGTTAAGCAGTTCTAAGAAACAACACATTAAAATCACTTTATCCTGCACTGAATTTCATCCACATCTCAGCTGAAAAAGGTGTTTATGGTTTAAATCCAGCGTCACCATACAGCTGCTTGCTCACTCTCCCTAGGTGGGATGGGGGAGAGAGCTGGAAGGGCAAAACTGCAAGAGCTCATGGGTTGGGATAAAGACAGCTTATTAGGCAAAAGCTATGCTCACAGGCAAAGCAAAACAAGGAATTTATTCACTACTTCCAATAGCCAGGCAGATGTTCATCCATTTACAGGAAAGCAGAACTCATCACACATAACAGTTTATTGAGAAGACAAATACCATCACTCTGAACAAAATGCCTTCCTTTCCCACCCCTCCTTCCTCTCCTACTCCCCTTATTCTTTTTTTACTCAAACTTTTGTTGCTGAGCATGATGCCATTTGGTATAGGATGTCTTTTTAGTCAGTCTGGGTTAGCTGTCCAGGCTGTATCTGCTCCAAACTTCTCGTGCACCCCCAGCCTTCTCACTGTCAGGGCAGCACGAGAAGCAGAAAAGTCCTTGGCTCTGTGTAAGCACTACTCTGCTACAACTAAAAAGATCAGTGTGTTATCACCCCTACTTTCAAATAAATCTGAAACATAGCATTATGTGAACCTCTGTGAAATTTCATTTTTTATGGATTGCTATTTATTGAACAGATTGTTGTTTAAAAGTGAACATTGCTCATAAAATAACATTATTACTGCTTTAAAGTTAAGAAAATGGTTATGATGTTAAGAAACTGCTTTATGGTAACTCTGAAAATACTAACTCACTCTGGCAAGAATGGCACAGTCCTGTTTCCAAAACTAACACATCTTTCAACATTCATCACTAGAGTGGCAAGGACAGCTTGTTTCCATCAGCATCTATCTAATTCTAAGATCAGAATAATTAGATATTTATTTAATACTAAATGAATTCCTGTCCCTGGGTCATACAATGTAATACCTGTGTAATTGTATAAAATTACATCATCTTCATTGACAGCACTCAGCTGCATTTTCATATATTATGGAAACTCAATTTCATAATACAAATCAGTTGTAATATCAGCATACTGTTAACAGAACTCAATGATGTTCACCATTTGAAAAACTAGCTACTTTAAAACAAAACAAACAAACAAACAAAAACAACAAAAAGCTTATACATAAAATAACACTAAAATATCAGTTTCTTAAAATTACTCAATATTTCAAATTCAAGCGAAGAGAAAAAATACTACTTCAGAAAAAGAGCATTTTTTTTTTTTTAGAAAACAATTTATTTCTTTCTGCTTTGTGCAATGCTATGACATAACAGAACTTATCCATTAACTGCTCTAAATTTATTGTTTATTTATATAGCTATCTATATAAAGGCTACCTATACAGGTATATTTATATAGCTATCTATTTCTAGGCTACCTATACAGGTAGACTAGAAATGGTTCAGTGAACAAAGTTGTAGTATACGGTCAAGGCTTTTCTCAGTCTTCATTTATCTTCACAACTCCATTATCTCAAAACCCTCTATCTAAGAGTGTTCTTTTCCTTTTAGCACTGATTTACCAACTGTTACTCTCTTACTAGACACTTCTAGGAGCAGATTAGACAGTCTTCAGAAAAGTTGTTATATAAGTCATTTTGTACTGGAGCAGAGGAATGAACTCAGTGACTCTCAAGTTCTCTTTATTCTACCTTCTAGGCTTTCACAAAAGTTAACTGAGAAGTCAAATGTTAAAATGACTGGGAAAACTCTGGTCATTAACTATTGTCATGTGATATCAATGTCAACTTTTTCAATCAACTGTAAATGGTATATGATTAAGGGAAACAACATTGGTTATTCTAATCTATATTTTTACATTAATTTATATCTGTTATCATTCTGGCAAAAATTGTCAAGAGGTTATGATAACAGATATTACAAATACCTTTAAAATATATTTGGATGCATACATATATTACATATTTTACATATATTATTATCAGAGAGCAATGTGTAAACTAAGTTGTCAAATGTGTTTTGAAAGCTATGTTTATAGCCCAGAGAAGAAGCTCAGTGATTTGTTGAAGGGCAGACATCTGGATCATTATAGTATCTGTATGAAGAAAAAATAGACAGTTGATTTCATAGCCATTTTTGACCTCTGAATAATTTCAGTCTGACTGTGCAAAAACTCTTCACCAAGCAGACAACAGTATTGTAACCATGTTGTTTATTATCAGCAGTCAATGTATGGCTGCTGAATAAGTAATTCAGTCCTTCCAGAACTGATATTTAGATCTGGCATCTGTTTTTCTTGGCTTCTTTCTCTGCTGACTCTGCCAGCTTCTTAAGGTACTTCCCTTTCCTTCTTTTACATGCATAGATATTTTTTCCTTTGTCTCTCAGTTTTCTACAGCTAGCAACACATTAACCCCTTTTTTTTTTCTTTTTTTTTCTTTTTTTTTTTTTTTTTTTTGTGTGTGTGTGTGTGTGTGATTGCATTTTTCAGCTGTAGTGTGAAACCTATTCTATAATTCCAATTAGGATGTTTCAAGTTTCAGCACATTGTTTGCTGTTGGTTCCCCCCTGACATTGCTTCAGACACAAAGGGCTGTGAGACGAAACACAGAAAGGTCTGAATTCACTGTAAGAGGTGCAAGACTTGGGGTAACAGTGAGATTTTTTCTTCCCAAGTGCAAATTCCTTACATATGTGATTTTTTTTTTTTTTTTTAAAAAAAAAAAGGTAAAAAAGTGTTAGGACACCATAAAAGACAATAAAAACCTGCAGTTTTAACACTAGATGGACTGGAGAGGCATCCAAAGACTTATTTTAAATGATGTTAATGTCTCTAAGGAGGAATATAGGTTTTCAATAAGATTTCACAGCCATCTCATCAGCTCCTTCTCATTAATTTAAAGAAAGTGCCATTTTACCAGACCCACCATCTACCTATGAATCTATAGGCAGCACTGAATATAACCATCACACAGTAAAATATGAGATAACAGAGCTCATAATGCAGTGTTATACTGCTTAAAACTACACACAATCAATCAGTCTCTTTTGTAACCTACCCAGCTTCAAGCATAGTAGTTGAAAATGTAAAGGCAATGAGGAAGGTCAGTCAGAGACAAAAAACAGGACTACAGGACCTTCAGCTCCAAGATGAAGGGTATTTTTAATATTAATCCAGGGTATTTTTAATATAGCTCTCCAGAGCAAAAATTGTGCTGCCTGATAAATAAATAAATAAAAACAACAACGACAAACAACACTCAATAACCAGTTAAGGTCATTAAAATGTGTAGATTCCAGACACCATGTGGAACAACACTGATCATACGGCAGTTGTAGTCATTGTTTCCTTCAGTAGTAGCAAGCAAAACATTTGCATGCAATGTAAACAGAAAGAGAAGACAGTTCAAAATGAAGTCCTTGAAAATGGAATGGAAAACAGAAGAACAATGATGACTATTATGACCAACATTTTCTACACAGATGTACTGGCAGGTGGCTCACAGACATGAGTAGAAGCCACTTTTTTGTTGTTGTTTTTTTTTGGGGCAGGGGGGCAAGGGGTGGGGAGAGAGGGCTGAAGAACTGCTTTCCATAATAATGACAGGATGGAACAGATGTTCTTCAGGCAACAGTTTTGCAGTGTTCCTGTGTCATGATTATTCCAACTCTGTTAAACTATTGCCACCTGTGGCAACAAAAAAAGCACTTTTAGAAAAATGAGATCTTAAGAGACTTATGAGACTAAACTTGTATTCTTGACTATATATATATAGTCTTACATATATTTCCAGTACACTTGCAGTTCCATAAACTATGTACAGAAATTAAATTACCCCTTAATAGACAGTATACTGATAAGAAGGGGGAGATTGATCATTCTTTTGCTATTACCGTGTTGTGATTTATTTATTATGATCTTTGTAACTCCACCGCCAATGTTATTTATTAAATAACAAATAATTAACAGTAAGACTCTGGGAAAACTGGCACTTTCACCACAGCTAACTTTCATAGACCAGAAACAATATTTATGAAAGTTACTGTGGTGGCTTTACCCAGCTGGGCAGCTGAGCTCCATCACAACTGCTCTCTCTCCCTCCTCAAAGGAAAAGGGGGGAAAATAGGATGGAAATGGCTCAAGGGTTGAGGTAAGGACAGGGAGATCACTCAACAGTTATCGTCGTGGGCCAAACAGACTCAAAATATGGAGATTAATAAAATGTATTACCTATTACTAACAAGCTAGAGCAGTGAGAAGCAAATAAACAAAAAACACCTTCCCCCCCTTCCACCCTCTTCCAACTCCTCCCCCTCAAGCTGCGCAGGGGAACAGGGAATGGGGACTGTGGTCAGTCCCTGATGCTTTGTCTCCACCACTCCTTCATGGTCACTCCCTGCCCCACATGGGGTCCCTCCCATGGAATGCCGTCCTTCCCGAACTGAGCCTGTGGGGGCTGCCCACAGGGAAGAGCTCCTCAACAACTGCTCCCACATGGTTCTGTACCACGGGGTCCATCCCCCAGGAGCAAACTGTGCTGGCACAGGACCTCCACGGGCGGCAGCTCCCCCCAAAACCCCCTGCTCCTGCGTGGGCTCCTCTCCACAGGCTGCAGTTCCGGCCCAGGGCCTGCTCCGGTGGGGGCTCTCCATGGGCCGCAGCCTCCCCCAGGCCTCATCCACCTGCTCCACTGGGGGCTCCTCCACGGGCTGCAGCGTGGAGATCTGCTCCATGTGGGACTCATGGGCTGCAGGGGGACAGTCTGCTCCACCAGGGGCCTCTCCACAGGCAGCAGGGGAACTGCTGCTGTGCGCCTGGAGCACTTCCTGCCCTCCTGCTTTGACCTCGGGGTCTACAGGGCTGCTTCTTACTTCTCACTGTCCCAGCTGCTGTTGGGCAGCGATCTTTTTTTCCCCTTTCTTAAATCTGCTCCCACAGAGGTGCAAACAACGTTGCTTATTAGCTTGAATCTGGCCAGTGGTGGGTCACTTTGGAGCCAGCTGAAACTGACCCTTATTTACCATGGGGCAGCTGTTGCATTTTTCTCACAGAGGCCACTTCTGCAGCCCCCTTGCTACGAAAACCTTGTCAGGTAAACCCAATATAGTTAAATATTAAATATGTAGTTATGTGTCCTGGTTTCAGTTAGGACAGAGTTATTTTTCCTCCGAGTAGCTGGTAGGGTGCTATGTTTTGGATTAGGATGAGAAGAGTGTTGATAACATGCTGATGTTTTAATTGCTGCAGAGCAGTGCTTACACTAAGCCAAGGACTTTTCAGCTACTCACTCTGTCCTGCCAGCGGGCAGGCTGGGGGGGCAGCAAGAGCTGGGAGGGGACAGACCCAGGACAGCTGACCCAAAGTGGCCAAAGGGGTATTCCATACCATCTGACGTCATGCTGAACAATATATAGGGGTGGCTAGCCAGGGTGGGGGGTCGGCTCTCGGGGTTGGGCTGGACATCGGTCGGCGGCTGGTGAGCAATCGTGCATCACTTGTTTGTACATATTATTATTATCGTTATTATTTTCTATCTTAATAAACTGTCTTTATCTCAACCCACAGGCTTCCCTTTCCCGTTTCTCTCCCCCATCCCAGAGAGGGAGGGGGGAGGGTGAGCGAACGGCTGTGTGGTGTTTAGCTGCCGGCCGGGTTAAACCACATTATTTTTAACAAACGACAGGTTTACATATATATGCAAAGTTCACTCTGCCAATTCTCCATTTTTAATTGAAATGAGATAAGCAGAACTCATTCAAAGCAAAGTCATTTCTTATAATGCCATCAACTTTAACTATCACAGCAATGGGTGGAATTACTTTCACCTGATAAAAATATACTACCCCTTGCTATACACTATGACTTGTACATTATTATTTTTTACAGCTTACTCAGGAGAAGTTTGCCAAGCTGATTTTGTGGTCTGTGATTCCCAAGTCCAGTCCTCAGTTTTAAGTAATAATAACTTTTAGTCTAGTCAAATAACAGCAAATTACAAAACTCAGGGTTTCCTTCTTCCTCAGTTGTTTAGAGTTTAGAGTGAAACTGTCACCTTCAAGACCCAGTTTATTTTCAAGCTCTGATCTCCTTCTGTTATATGTGCCTTTTTACACAGTTGCAAAATTGCAGTGTTCGGGTTCAGCTGACATCACTGTAAGTAATTGTTCAAATTTAATTTTATAGTTTGGATTTTGTGAGCACTCTGGATTTTGATAGTATGGACTGCATGCGCTGGCATTAACTCAGACTGTATATGAGCCTATCTTTGACTGTGCTTTAAGAGATTATGTCAAAGTTCTGCTGAATTGTAGACATTTATAATCTTCCATATCTCCTACTGGGTTCTTCTTTTTAATGATGGAAAATGCATCTTCTCTGTCATGGTACAAACACTGCTATTTTATATTTCATGTTATTGAAATCATGTTGATTCATCTTACACTACATGTCCCAGCTCTGAGGAATTTTATGTATTTTCTAAGTCACCAGATCTATAGCACATCTTCTCCAGTCTTCCTTTTCTATGTCTGACTTTTTTTTTTTTTTTCTCTCAGTTACATAATGCTGAAAGATAAAACTATTTCATCTTTTGGATTTATATATTTTTAAGTTTAACTTTTTTTTTTTTTTTCAGTCAGTATTTTCCTTCTATATCTGAATGATTACAGTTAAGCACAGCAAGTATGTTATTTTTTCCCTAGTGTTCTTGAAATTCAAGAAGCCCTACTGCAGCAATTAACTGTTATACTTTTATTTCCACTTGTTGATAGTTAGCTATCATTCCAAGATTTTTACCCAGAAAACAAGGCCTTATGAAAAAAAAAAAAAAAAAAAAAAAAAATCTACCATGTATTCACAAAAACTTCCAGCCTCTCTCCATCTGAAATTGTGAAGGATTATTCTATGCTGTTTTATGAAACAGGAAACATCATGAACCATAGGTAAAATAATAATTGTTTATTTGTAGCAACTGCCTAAAGATATTTTAGTAATAGGATGCTGTCAGTTCTTCTTTTACTGCCTCCTACTTTCTGCTGTAAATGGAGTCCAGGTGGGCTAAAAAATTTCAGTATGGTATTTCCCAAACAGAATCATAAACAGAAAAAGCAGGAGATTTGCTTAGCTGTTAGCAGAAATTTAAACTTCATTATTTTAACTAGTAATAAACAGTTCAGCTTCTATAGGTACATTTAATGTATTTATTGCAACAGAAGAGACAAAATAATGAATTGACTGCTATACTTTGTTATGGTATCTTCTCCAGAAATGGACACGATATGCTCATAATTCCTTAAACATACAGCAACTAAATTACTCTCTCTGTAGAGCCTCCTATTGTCAATTTGACAGCTCTTATTGCACCTGCTAGTATCATTTTGGAGAAGTGCTTGGAATAGTCAATTGAGTTACCATTTGAGGATCTACAACTCCTCTGTCCAAAGGAGAGTGACGAAGATGGTGAAAGGCCTAGAGAGAAAGACATATGAGGGGTGGCTGAGGTCATTTGGCCCATTCAGCCTGGAAAATAGGAGGCTGAGGAGGAACCTCTTCGCGGTCTACAGCTTCCTCACAAGGGGGAGTGGAGAGGCAGGTGACCTTATTCTCTATAATCACCAGCAATAGGACCCGCAGGAATCACCATTAAGCTGAGGCAGGGGAAGTTTAGGCTGGACCTCAGGAACAGATTCTTCACCGAGAGGGTGGTGGCACACTGGAACAGGTTCCCCAGGGAAGTATCACAGAACCACAGAATCACAGAACTGTAGGATTCGGAAGGGACCTCGAAAGATCATCGGGTCCAAACCCCCTGCCAAAACAGGTTCCCTAGAGCAGGATGCCCAGGTAAATCTACATGGTTCCTGAAATCATCCTCACTCACTATTCTAACTAATCCTTTTCTTACATACTCTAAGTAGAAAAGTCTAGCCAAAATAGCATCTAGCCAAAATAGTGCCAAGACTCAGTAAACAGAAAAAGGGGTGCAGAAACAGTAGTCACTGCATCAAGCCTGTCTGAATTTAAGAAGCGATTTGACTGTGCACTTAGTCACATGGTCTGCACTTTTGGGTAGATCTGTGCGGTGCCAGGAGTTGGACTTGATGATCCTTAGGGGTCCCTTCCAACTTGGGATATTCTATGATTCTATGATAGTGACTCTCTCACATGAGTCTCTGGAGAGAATTTCTATTTATCATTGGTAGTGGATGGTGAAAAACTAAAAACCAAAACAAAACACATTTCTCATTTCTTGAATGAGATAATTTGTTTACTTTATATTAGCTTCACATTTAAATGTGGAAATAAAGTTCTAGAAGATATTCAGGCTTTGTGAGTGAGCATCCAAGGACTGTATAATTAGGGTAGAAAACTGGTATTCTGTAAATTTTCAGAAATAATTTCTAATTTTAACAAACCCATTATTCCCATTCCATCAAAACAATTAAAATGATGAAGAGTAGAAAAAATAAGTTTTGTTGGAAAACTGAGGTGTGATGAATTTCAGCATTAAAAGACAAGTCAAGAAAACACCAAAACTACTTACTAATTGAGATTGAATGGCATTTCTGTGATAATTTAGTCTGATTTTAGTGTAGAAAGCTTCCTTAAATTAATTCTTGTTTAAATTAATCCATATATATTGTTAAGAAAAGCAAATAATCTAATTTTGATTACAAAATAGCTAGTGACCATATATTTCTGCTAAATCACTCTAGTGTTTAAGGAAGTCACACTCCACTGTTTAAAATCTTTGCATTTACAGGACATATATGTCTAATTTTATTTTCAACGTGTTGGGTCTCCTAGTACATCATTTGATTTACAAGGATCTCTCTGTGAAGAAACTGAGGAAGTTTCTAAGATCCAAGACATTAAGAATTAATAAATATATGTATTAATAGAGCTCTCGATTACATTAGAAAAATAATCTATTCAAAATAGAAGAGGAAAAGTTATCTGTCTTACACTTTGCAAGAACTGTTAAGTAAGTGGCAGCTTACTTAACACACTGTTTTACTAAACATTTACTAAACACACTGTTCTAGTGTGAACAGCCTTATTTGACACTTCACTTAAAAGCATGATCATAGATTGATCAGTGTGAGAGAAATGAATGAGTAGCAGAATCCATGTGAAAAAAAAGGTCTTTTGTTTGCTTATTTGTTTTCCTTAGTAAACATATATGACATGCCCACTTCAAGACATTTGTAGTTTACCCGTATTTTGAAGGTGTACAAAGGTTGATTGTAATCCATAGTATTTGGGAGCTAAAATATACCTGGCTACATATGTGCCCTAATATTGTCCTAAATTTCTATCTAGGACTGATAAAACTTAAGTGGTTTATTATATACTATCTATTGATATACACTTTTTTGTGTGTTCTCTGTCAAGTGACTTAAGTTATACTTACTGACTTCAGTCTTTCATTCCCATTTGCCTATTGCCATAGCAGGCTAACAGGCTAAAGGTGTTATCCAAGCTCTTCAAGAAATGAATGGTCTCAGTACTGTTTTCAGCTATAGTTCTTGATTACTAATGCAGTTAGACATACTGCAAACATCAGTAGTAAAATAAAATAAAATTAATTTAAACTAGAAGTATTACAAAGTTCAGGTCACCCAGTGAATAGATGGCAGATCCTCATAATTTCAGTTGCCATAGAGAGACTTGTATATGGATGTATTTCAAGGAAATAACACAGATAAATCCATATGTAGATTATGCATGTGAATATATAAACATCAGTCAACAAGCAAGTATAGCCTATAGTGTCATTATACTTTTACTGACATTGAGAAGGAACACTATTCTCACAATGGTTTCTCCAAAGTCAACAGTCAGTTGTGAATCAAAACAACGTATAACAAAAACTCAGGGATCTAATAAATTATAGAAAACTTTTAAGAGGTTTGGCTCTGAAATGAAGGTTTCAGAATATTATGTAATTCATATTAAAATATGCTCCCTCATTCCAAGTCCTCTGAATTAAATAAAATAATATATATATATATATATATATAATTTCCTATGTCTGTTTCCACTGGCATTGTTCAAAAGAATCTTCATTTAGAATAACTCAAAAGATAAGTATGATACTGCCTGGGTTGGCAAACACAGTTACCTTCTGTCAACATTCCTTTTCCCTTTTAAGTAGTTTCTGTCTTCTGAATATGTGTTATATTACTCCCCCTATGCAGTTTATACATTGCCACTGAATGCCAAGGAATGGTAGGTCATTGGGTAGGTTCCCCAATGTGCAGCATATGCTACAGTCATGAAAGCTTGAGCCTTGTCACCTACTATGAACACAAGCTGTTCCCAGCTAATGTGATATAATTTGCTGTTGTATGTACAATAAATACTAAAATGACAACTGCAGTGTGAAATTAAGTGTCTGCCTGCTTCCTGAGAGATATTTGTACATTTGATAATGGAACAGGCTTTAGCAAAGAATCCATCTGTAGTCATATTTTATTGAGAAATACTAGGAGAATTTAAGCTTAGAAATTAAAGTAAAGCTTAAGAAATATGGTTTATTGGAGGTGCTATTCATCCTTTTCTACAAAAATTTAACCTCACATGTAAATCAATGGGAGTCTTGCCATTGCCTTTAAAAGAAGTAAAATCACACCCTAGTTTAACAAGCTCTTAGTTATTAGACCATAAATAATTCAAAACTGCTTTTCTTTTCATGCATAAAATATTCAATAATCTACAAAATACCATTTTCCTATATACTGTAGCCTTTTGACATAAATGCTTGTATTTTAGAAGCAGCAACTGCAGCAGTTTAGATTAAATTACATACTTTCTGCTAGTGCTTCCAGTTTGCTCTCAACTATACAAGCTTTTATCAAAGTATATTTGTAGTGATCCTGACCAAGAGACCATTGGATGTCAATGAGTTAGTGATCCACATAACAGGTGACCTGAGTCTCAAAGCTGTGCTGTTTTGCGCTATGTTTCACACACAATGTGGTCTTCATTCCTGTGTTGTCCTGCACTAATTCTTTGGTTGCAGAATTAAATCAGCTATCTTATTATAACAGAGGATCCTGCAGGTATCTCCCACATGGTATCAATGATTATGACACCTGCGTGGCCTTGCCTTTATCAAAGGTGCAGCAAGAAGTTCTTGTGAGAACATTCTTTCAGTTTGACAGTGGAAAATAATGAATAGAGTTGTTTTCTTGTGAGAAAACTATAATTGCTTGAATGACCAATAAAAGGGAGATGTTTATACACTAACAGGATCTGGTGATAAAATCTACTTGGGATCTGCCCAACCTTGCATGAAAACATCGTTCCCAGCATTTGAAGGGACATAGAATATTCATCACTATTTATATTCTTCTTTCTTATTAAAACAGCTATTCTATTAGATCATTTGCTCTTAGGGTCTTCCTGATTGAGATCCAGAAAGAACACTGCACAGTCTCTCTCTCACACACCCTTCTCTTTGCTTCAGTGCCTAAAAATTTCTCAGGGCCATTCTTGACTCGATTTTCTGTATTTTGTTCTTCTTCAAACATAAACACATTTACAAAATTCTGTGAGGCTGATTAGCCCTTTTCCTCCAAGAAAGAAGTAAAGAATCCTATAGTTGCAGAGTTTGAGTTCTGAGGTCATTTACTCTCAGAGACAGTATTTTGAACCTAGGACTCTTTTCCCTCTCTGGTAAAAAGAAAGCATGTTTCTACACTATCACTGGCTTAGTAGTAGAGATTATAACATAACCTGACTGACAAATGCATCCTTAATAATAATAATAAATAATTTCAGGTGGAAGAAATCTTGGCAATCTAGAAGGTAACACTTTTCCAATAGTCAACAGAGAGGTTACTGACAAACAACATGATATTATGTATTCCAGCTTTAAATATATAAATATATAATATTATATATATATATATACGCTGTTTTTTTTTTTTTTTTTTTTTTTTTTTTTTTTTTTT
>CM021732.1:88020323-88051182 GCA_011075105.1 Heteronetta atricapilla
TTTTTTTTTTTTTTTTTTTTTTTTTTTTTTTTTCTGAAAGGCTCACTTTTGGCATAGGAGAGATAGCTGAAGTGTCTGTCTTCTGATTCCACCTGGATATACCCAAAGCTTACTCCAGAAATGTCTGCTTTTTAGCAATGGTAATGGCATTGCAAAATGTATAGTTGACAGAGTTTAGGAAGGCTGAAGAAATGACAGCTACAGCTGTGTAAATCTAATGTCAGAGTCTGCTATGTTAGTCTAGAACACCACTGAGAGGTTTTCTTGTTAAATAAATAATAATAATTAGAATTATTATTTAGAGAGCTTTAAAATTAATCATACTGATAGATGATTTCACTTGTCTGAGAAAAGGCTTTTTCAGTACTGTGAGAGGGAATAAGCAGTAACAGTGCTGAACACAATAGTTCAGCATACACTACTCTGCATCACAGTGATGGAAGGACAGAAAGCTTCTAAAAATCTTTGATTGATGGAATCAATCTGATATGAGGAAACAAAAGACCTGACTGACATTTTTAGCTGAAGATAACCTCTTTAAAATTCTCCCCATTAAGAAACAGTCTCTGCTAACAAATGTGACTGGTTATGTTCAAGTATTAAGGGAGTAACACTGAAGCACCATATTTCCTTACTGAGAGTGTCCTGAACAAGTAAAGTATTAAATGAACTACACTTTACAGACTGGGCCAAAAACTCTTGAATATACAAAAATTGCAGATTAAGCTACAATCAAACAGTGCACTTTCCACTCAGCGAAATGATAGGCTTTAAAGAGCAGATAGCTCTCATCTAACAATCCAGTCCATGGCCACTCTAATGCTAATGACACTGGGTCCTTAATGAGGCCAATGCCAGTGCAGGAATCATCTGGAGTGATGAAGGTCAGCTGCATCACTCTCAACATAAGCCTGAGGGGAAGACTAACGGCTCATCAGTGGCACAGATGTGCCTGCAGGAAAATGTTCCTCTGGTTATTTATGGTTGAATAAAGTCATTTACAGAACCTCAGTGGAGCCAAGGGGCCATAACTAGACTTGAGAATCTATTTTCTTTTTTTAAGCCTCACAGGAATTTCTGCTTACTGTTGCATACACTGCTTTCATGAAATGCTCCCCTCAGAGAAAAAATGGTTTTATCCAAAGCCATCATTTAACAGAGACTTCTGGAGGGGGATTTTCCACTAGAAAATCAGGGTGAAGTGTACAACTGGCATATGTTTGGTATTAATCTAGCCATCTAGCTGGACCAGAAAGAAAACAGTAATTATAAAGGAGAACAAAATAAAAGAAACAAAGAAATAATGCCTTAAATAGTCAACAAAAGCATCTCTGGCAAACTTAAACTCCAATGGTAATTCTACTTGAGGCAACATAATCTGATATATACAAATGTATTTTTGGAACAATTTCCTGTCACAATAAGAGATTCTGTATTTTCACTTTTGAGCAGATAGGAGCCAAAACAGTACATCAAAATTTCAATGTTTCCTGTGTGGCAGGAGTGCTCTTTAGTAATCATTTAGACCACTGGCTGGAAGGGATTTGTCTTTGATCACTGAGAACAGAAATTAATAAGAAGAAAAGATTATGTGAACTTTGAGATGGACAAAGCAGAGATACTTCAGAGGATGTGCTGCAGAAACAAAATATAAGAGAAGGAGTCAGCATACTAATAAGATAGAGGTTTGGGAAGAAGCTGAAAGAAAAGTAAATAGTTAAATCTCAAGTATAGTCTTCCTGTTAGTAGTCCTTCCTGACTCTCAATTGCATTTTCTATTCTATCTCTCTAAATACAATCCATTAAGGTTGTATTTAGAATAGTCCTAGTACAGAAAGAATAGTCCTAGTATATGATTTAACACTACTCTTTAAAGAATGTGTTGTTTAACCTGCTTCCTGTTTTATCTTTTCATTGCTTGAACAATGCACAGTGATCTTCTATTGGATCACTTCATATAGGTAGACCACTTCCTCCACACGGTTGCATTGACATTGATTTATTCCAATTATTTTCATATCATTTATCATACAGCAAAACAGAAGTTCAATTTTAATTTACTGTGTCTATAAAACATCTCTGGGAAACATTATACTCAATCATTCCTGTGATCAAGTGAATCACCATTTCCTCCAGGCAACACATCATCTGTATTATCATTCTCTGAAAAGTTAAAAGAGGTCCTGACAGAGGTCCTGACACCTGTAAAATTTTGAATAAGCAAAGGGTTTTTATCATATTTTTCAAATTCTATAATCTAAAACTGTAGAATTCCTCTACTGGGTTCTTTTACTTGTAAATCCTCTGTGCCTAATAGAATAATGTAAATCCATAAATAAGACCATTTTGATTTTTCACTATATAGTCACACTGCTTAGTCAGAAAGTATTATATGGATATATGGCCACAGCACTGAATATAGAAAAAACAAACAAACAAACAAAAAGACAGCAAATTTTATAAACAGGATAAGTGATACCTGTGTGTGTATAGACACAGAACTAAGTATCAATAATTATTTAACAAGTAGCAAAAATGCCCATGACAACCCTTTCATAATCTCAAACAATCTTGCAGGTTATAGTGATTGTAACTGGCTGATCTAGTGAGATGCCAAGCCACTCTCTGTTATATCTGAAAAGTCCAGGCAGTCAGGTGAAGTCACCAGTGACTAGAAAAAGGGAAGCATCACTCCCATTTTTAAAAAGGTTAGAAAGAAAGACCCAGAGAACTATAGACCAGCGATCCTCACCTCTGTGCCTGGGAAGATCATGGAAGATATCCTCCTGGAAGCAATGTCAGGGTACAGGCAGGACAAGGAGGTGATCCAAGATAACCAACACAGCTTCACTAGGGGCAAATTGTGCCTGACCAGTCTTGTGTCCTGCTAAGATGGAGCAACTGCATCACTGACATAGGAATACCAACCAATGTCATATCCCTGTCCAGGGAGATGACATCTCTCCATAAGGCCTTTAAAAAGTCTCACATCATATCCTGATCTCCAGGATTTGAAGGGTAGACCTTTTAATAGATAAGGAATTGCCTGGATGCTTCAAGCCAGAAAGTTGGGGTGAAAAGTTCTATGTCCAGGTGGAGGCCAGTGATGAGCAGTGTCCCTCAGGCGTCTGCCTTGGGACCAGTAATGTTTAATATCTTTATCAATGACATAAACAATGGGATTGAGAGTGCCCTTGGCAAGTTTGCAGATGACACTAAACTGAGTGATGCACTTGATACAAAAATAAGAAGAGATGCTATCCAAAGGGGCCTGGATGAGTTTGAGAAGTGGACCCATGTGAACCTAATGAGGTTCAACAAGCCTAAGTGCAAGGTGCTGCACCTGGGTTGGGGTAATCCCAAACATGAGTACAGGCTGGGAGATTAACTAATTGAGAGGAGCCCTGTGGAGAAGGACTTGGGAGTTCTGGTGAATGAAAAGCTTGACTGTCGTGGTTTAACCCGGCCGGCAGCTAAACACCACACAGCCGTTCACTCACCCTCCCCCCTCCCTCTCTGGGATGGGGGAGAGAAACGGGAAAGTGAAGCCTGTGGGTTGAGATAGAGACAGTTTATTAAGATAATAATAATAATATGTACAAACAAGTGATGCACAATGCAATTGCTCACCACCCACTGACCGATGCCCAGCCCAATCCCAAGCAGCCGGCCTCCCCACCCTGGCTAGCCACCTCTATATATTGTTCAGCATGACGTCAGATGGTATGGAATACCCCTTTGGCCAGTTTGGGTCAGCTGTTCTGGGGCTGTCCCCTCCCAGCTCTTGCTGCACCCCCAGCCTGCCTGCTGGCAGGACAGAGCGAGGAGCTGAAAAGTCCTTGGCTTGGTGTAAGCATTGCTCTGCGGCAATTAAAACATCAGCATGTTACCAACACTCGTCTCATCCTAATCCAAAACATAGCACCCTACCAGCTACTAGGAGGAAAAATAACTCTGTCCTAACTGAAACCAGGACATTGACATAAGCCAGCAGTGTGCATGCTTGCAGCCCAGAATTCTGGCCAGCTGCATCCTGGGCTGCAACAAAATAGGAGTGGCCAGCAGGTTGAGATTGTCCCCATCTACTCTGCCCTCATGAGGCCCCATTTGGAGTTCTGTGTCACGGTCTGGGGCTCCCAGCACAAGCAGGATATGTAACTGTTAGAACAGGTCCAGAGGAAGGCTACAAAGCAGTTCAGAGGGCTGGAGCACCTCTTTATGAAGAAAGAGTGTGAGACCTGGGGGTGTTCAGCCTGAAGAAGAAAAGAATCCAGGGAGACCTCATTGTAGCTTTTCAAAATTTAAAGGGGACTTATAAAAAAAAAAAAAAAAAAAAAAAGAAATACAACTTTTTATTCGGACAGATAATGATAGAATAAGAGGGAATGGTTTTAAACTCAAAGAGGGGAGATTTTTATTACATATTAGGAGGAAATTCTTCACTCAGAGGGTGGTGAGGCACTGGAAGAGGTGGCCCAGAGAAGTTGTGGATCCTTATCTTTGGAAGTGTTCAGAACCATGTTAGATGAGGGCTTAGGCAATCTGATCTAGTGGGTGTCATCCCAGCCTCTGCCATGTGGGATGGAACTAGATGATCTTTAAGGTCCCTTCCAACCCAAGTCATTGAATCCATATGATTCAATGATTCTGCAAAATATTGTTTAGGTTATCCCATTTGCTAAAATCATCAGTGACATATATATATATATATACACATATATATACATATATATATTCATTTATATTTTTGAAACATATATGCAGTTCTGAAGTCTACAATTAAGCTTTTTATTTAAACATTAAAAATATCACTTTTTTATATCTTAAAGATGACAAAGAAAAATAATAAAAAAAATACATGTTCCATCAATGTAACAGAAAAGCAAAAACAAAAACAACTAACTTCCATGTGATCAGAACATTACTCTTAATGACAATACTTTTCAGTACAATACATATTAATGTTAGAAAAATAACTGTTCTGCTCATTTTATGTCAGATGAAAAATTAGCTTTGCTTTACTTCATTTGCCTTGTGGTAACCTCTGCGGTAAGTCACAGAATTTACAGAGCCACAGAAAGACAAAAGAAATTGTACATGTTATAGAAAAGAAAAAAAAAAATGTAATCATGGTTTTTGCAGTTTTTTCTGACATCATGTACTCTATTACTTCAATAAAACGAAACTTCCATGGTTTACTTTTAAATAAAGATTTGAAATTCATAATGCAACACATAAAATATCCATTAGTATATTCCCTTAGTTTTTCAGGGAGCTTGCACAATATTTAAACTGTATAACACATGACATTTCAACGTACTACAGGCATGGTAGTCTCCTTAAATACATAAAATGCAAATGTCATTCCTTACAGTAAAACACATATTTACACAGAATGATGAAGAGCAAAAATACAAAATGTGTCTGTAGGTGTACACCTATGCTTATTTTGGTTCTACCCTAACATGCATTTACAAATGATGCAGTTTGACTGTTAATGAGCAGCTGTGAGTTGCACAAACCATCTCTGGACTGCCTAAACTGGACATAAAATTTCAATACACTGCTTGTTTTCAAATAGGGAAGTGTGATTTTTACCCTAAAGACACGGCTTTCTATGAGGAGAATGAGAACATACTGTAGTAATGGAATGACCTTCACTGAAATCAATAAACATTACGATTTGAAACAGCTTCCTGGACTTGGGACACTGTATATTACAGGGTACCAAGGCCTGAGCGATTTGCTGAATAAGGACTTCAACTCATATTTAAAGTTGACTTGGAAAATATTTTACCAAATATGGGGCATAATCAATAATTAAGTGAAAATTAAGAATGTTTCTAATCTTTCAAATTTATTCTTTGCATAAAGTTAATTAATAAAATATTCTTCACACACATTTTCTATGGCACACAGTTTCTGTTTTTTATTTCCTTGCTTGCAGTCCTTTCACCCATTAGATAGGCAATGATGCAATTTTAAAGTTTTCTTTCCATGATTTGGTTTGTGTCTTGTAACACAGTCAATGAAAAAATGACAAGTGTTCAAAAGATTAATAATAAATAAATTAAGAGTTAAATATTAGTTCCTGAGGAGTGTTACTTGTGTTTTTCTGTGATATAAACTGAAACCTGGTGTACTGATTACCTTGTAAGAAATATGTTTGTAGAATACTGTATTTGGTTTATGTGACAAGGTTTTCATTGCAGGAGGACTGTAGGGTTGGCCTCTGTGGAAAAAAAATAAATAAAAAAAAAAAAATTAGAATCTGCTCCATGTCAGATAAGAGATTATTTTATGGGACCTGCCACTGGCCAAAGCTGAGTAAATGAGCAATGCTGGTTGCTCCTCTGTGAGAGCATATTTAAGATTGGGGGGAGGGGGAAGGGGGAGAGAGCTGTTCTGCAATAGCAGAGGAGTGAGGAGTGAGAAAATGTTGAGAAACAACCCTGCAGATACCAGCGTCAGTAAAGGAGGGGAAGAATGTGCTTCCAACACATGTGCTGCAACAGAGATTCCTCTGAGGTGCAGACCATGTTGGAGCAGCTATCACCACTGCAGCCTGAGGAGGACTTCAGGTGGGAGCAGGTGGATCTGGCCTGAAGGAAGCTGCAGCCCATGGAGAACCCCTGCAGGAGCAGGCTCCTGGAGAGAACTACAGCCCATCGAGCTGAACCCACACAGGAGCAGAAGGTCTGGCAGGAGCTGCCACCCATGAAAGCCCCATACTGGAGCAGTCCATTCCTGAAGGATGGACCTCACCTTCAGGAATCATATTGGAACAGTTCCTGAAGAACTGTGGTCTGTGGGAAGCTCATGCAGAATCAGTTTGGGAAGGACTGCATCCTGTGGATGCACTGGAACAGGGGAAGAATATGTTGAAGTGTCAGATGATGAAGTGCTATTGACTGACCACAAAGATGGTTCACCATTTCACTGCACTGCTTGGGAGAAGGAGTTAGAAAAGGGTGAGTGGGAAGAAGCTGTTTTTATTTTGCTTTTAGGTCTCACTTTTCTAGTCTATTATTAGTTGGTAATAAATTAAATTAATCTTCCCCAAGCTCAATCTATTTTGCCATGACAGTAATTGGTGATCAATCTCCCTGTCTTTATCTCAACCCACAGGATTTTTCATCATATTTTCTCCCCCTGTTCTGTTGAGGAGGGGGAGCAAGAGAATGGAATGGTGGTGCTTAGCTGTCCATTCATTTTAAACCACAGTAGTCTTTTCTAGCACCCAACATGGGACTCTTGAGGTATTTGAGGTAAGGACAGTAACTGAGAGAGGTAATAAGCAAAACATGAACTGGATGTTGCCAGCATGTATTAATTGAGGTAAGTTTTTGTTGTTGTTAAGTGGTGAAGGGACGAGGGGTAGAGTATCTGTAAATTGTCCCCTTTTTCAGTTTTGTGATCATGTTAAGTTGACACTGATGTGATTCTTTTTATTGATGTTACTGGCATTTTTGAAGATTGCGTGATGAGTGTACATTTTAATGACCATTCTTAATAGTTTTTCACAGAATTGCTAAATGAAATGTATTGAATACTGCACTGGATATATAGACTAAGTATATGTGTTGAAAGGTGAAAAAATTAGCAACTCTCACCATGGATGTGCTAGATTCTCCATTATACCAAATCACATTGAGACTTGTCTCTTTGTATAGGGAGGGAGGATAATTAGCTACCTTGGGTCAAAGATACAATGTTAAATTCCATAATTACTTATGCCTTATGTGCATCACCTTTAAATATGGTAACATTTTCATTGACCTTATCTATTGCTGTCACTTTTAACTGTGAGGATCAATTTAATTTTATGGTATTCAAAGCACCTTTTATTCCTTTTTGCTGCCACAGCACATCTCAACGTGATTCTTTCATTGAGCGCTCTTAGGTCCCCAGTGGGCTCTTAAGACTCTCCAAGTAAGTATGTAATAAAAGTCAGTCTGACCGACTTCAAGGTACTGTTTTTCCTGCATTCTAGAAAAAAAAAAAAAAAAAAAAAAAAGAAGAAAAAAAAAAGTGGTGAGTGGGGGAGGGAGACAAAATCCTCACTCTTCTACTCTCCAAAGCAAGATTAAAAGGGGGCCTGGGAGCCTGATGTTAAGACAGAAAAAAAAAAAAAAAAAAGAGGGAAAGAGAGGTTGGGGAGAAAGAATCCATGTGAATATCTATGAAGTGATAAAAAAATAATACTATAAAAACTAATAAGCTTGCCATAAGCATTCAGTGCAAAACTGAATTCAGAAATAAGCAGAAGTAAGGAGAAATCTATGCCTTCAGAGAAGAATTTTTGACGTTAGTTTACACAATAGATATGTTTACATCATTTAAAATCTCTCTACTATATTCTTGCCTTCAGCTCACCTGGCATACTTGGTGAACAGACTTACTCACATAAACCATCTACCCAAAATCTTCTCAAAGTCAAACAGAATATGTAGTTACAGCACTTCTTCAGCATATACTTTTTTGTTATTTATTATTTATATATATATATTATATGTCATCAGTATTTGCCAGTATACAGGTTGTTACCAGTATACAACAGCAAACAATGTCTTTTCTAAAACAACTTTTAAATTCAAATGTTGTTCAATACAAATGGTATAGTACTATCATCCACCTTGTTTTCAGCTTAAAAAGTGAGATTTAAAAGGTAAGCTGGAACAGAGATGATGGACACTTGAGCTCTTTAAAGAAATCCACTTAGAATCCTCACTGTTTCTGCTTTGAAATTGTTTAGAGGGGGGGCTAACAATAATAAATTATTCAGTACAATGTGAAAATTAAATGCCATTTAAAATATTTCAAACATTAACTTTCAAAGTTCATTTTAAAAAGGAAAAGTCAGGAAATCAAGGGTAGCAAAGCATTTCATTATGTGAATAGTTAATCGCTTAAAATGATTAGCTTTAAAGGAAAGCAGTATCTGTAAATAAGATAATAAGCTGGTTATGTGATTTGATTTTAAACCTCAAGATCCGTATTTTCTTGTGCTGTACTCATGGAAATTTTGCAAAACCAAAAAACATTTTTGCTATTTACCTCAGTCTGTGAGGCTGCTATTTAACTATGTGTTTGTTTGTTTGTTTTTCCTGTGGAAAACATATAAATGATCTGTACACTGTAAGGTAACATGAAGATTAAATGAAATATCTGCTGTGTCAATATATATAAAACTATGTATGTATTTTAAGTTGTTTTACTTTTTTCACCTCTGTCCCAAGTTCAGAGACTTAACAAATTCATGGGCTTGGGTGGGTATGGAAGAACTTTTACAGAAATAATTGGTCTCTGCTTCAGCAGGCTACACATCATTCTACTCCAACCCAGATGAGGTTTGCATGACTGCGGCATTCTTCTCTTCCTCCCTACAAGACAGCTCATTGACTGCAATATTTTAAAGTACTTACAGTAGTATTTCTTATCTAATTACGGCATAGGTTTTGAGACAAACCTGAAATAAATTATGTACTACTTCTATCTTAAAAGCCAAAAGTTCATCTCTTTTGTTTGGGGCTGAGAACAGTCTTACTTTACAACAATTGTTCTGGCTAAATGCTGTTACACAAGAACACTGAAACTGATCTGCAACTGCTATGCATGAATGGAAAGGATAAGCAAATAAATGTTCCACTTCTGACTTGGTCATTGTTTACACCCAGAATGGAGAAATTTGATTTCTTGTGCTAGGAGTAATCAGGAATGGTTGTCCTTAAAGCTGAATTACACCCCAAATATGGACTTACAAATTTTGAACAATGAATGTGAATTAGAAAATTATATCTTGTCATTTTCAAATTATTGCACCTTTTCATGAATTATTGTGTATTGGATTTACATGGCAATGTTTTGGTAGCAGGGGGATTTAGGGATGGCCTCCGTCAAAATTATCCAGAAGTTGCCCCATGATAGATAAGGGCCAGTTTCAGCTGGGTCTAGAGGGAAGCACCACTAGCCAGTGCCGAGCCAATAAGCGAAGTTGTTTGCACCTCTGTGAGAGCAGATTTAAGAAAGGGAAGACAACAACAACAACAAACAAAAAACCACCAACAACAACAAAACACTGCTGCCCAAAAACAACTGGGACAGTGAGGAATGAGAAACAGCCTTGCAGACCCTAAGGAGGTGTCCTGGTTTCAGTTAGTACAGAGTTATTTTTCCTCTGAGTAGCTGGTAGTTATGTTTTGGATTAGGATGAGAAGAGTGCTGATAACATGCTGATGTTTTAATTGCTGCAGAGCAATGCTTACACTAAGCCAAGGACTTTTCAGCTCCTTGCTTTGTCCTGTCAGCGGGCAGGCTGGGGGTGCAGCAAGAGCTGGGACGGGACAGACCCAAGACAGCTGACCCAAACTGGCCAAAGGGATATTTCATACCATCTGACGTCATGCTGAACAATATATAGAGGTGGCTAGCCGGAGTGGGGCGTCGGCTGCTTGGGGTTGGGCTGGGCATCTGTCAGCGGCTGGTGAGCAATTGTGCATCACTTGTTTGTATATATTATATTATTATTATTATTATTGTTATTACTATTTTCTATCTTAATAAACTGTCTTTATCTCAACCCACAGGCTTCCCTTTCCCGTTTCTCTCCCCCATCCCAGACAGGGAGGGGGGAGGGTGAGCGAACGGCTGTGTGGTGTTTAGCTGCCGGCCGGGTTAAACCACAACAGGAGGGCAGAAGGAAGGCAGAAATGCAGAAGGGCAAGCTCTGGAGAAGAAGTTTCCCCGTAGCCTGTGGAAAAGCCCCTGGTGGAGCAGACTGTCCCCCTACAGCCCATGGGTCCCACATGGAGCAGATCTCCACGCTTCAGCCCATGGAGAAGCCCCCGGTGGAGCAGGTGGATGTGGCCTGGAGGAGGCTGGGGCCCATGGAGAACCCCCACAGGAGCAGGCCCTGGGCCGGAGCTGCAGCCCGTGTATAGGGCTCCACGCAGGAGCAGGGGGCCTTGAGGGAGCTGCCACCCATGGGGGACGCGTGCTGGAGCAGTTTGCTCCTGGGGGATGGACCCCGTGGTATGGAACCATGTGGGAGCAGTTCTTGAAGAGCTTCTGCCTGTGGGCAGCCCACACAGGCTCAGTTCAGGAAGGACAGCATCCCGTGGGAGGGACCTCACATGGAGCAGGGGCAGAGAGTGGCAGAGACGAAGCATCAGGGACTGACCACAACTCCCATTCCCCATTCCACTGCACAGCTTGGGGGAGGAGTTGGAAGAGGGTGGAAGAGGGGAAGGTGTTTTATGTTTGTTTCTCACTGCTCTAGAATGTTAGTAATAGGTAGTAAATGTTATTAATCCCCCTATTCTGAGTATGTTTGGCCCATGACAATAATTTTTGAGCATTACCCATAGTATGGTCCCATATTTGGAGCAGTTCTTGAAGAGCTGCTTGCTGCCTGTGGGAAGCCCCCACAGGATCAGTTTGGGAAGGATGACATCCCATGGGAGCAACTCAATGTTGGAGCAGTGGCAGAAAGTGACTTTGAAGAAGCAGCGGAGGTGAAATGCTATAGACTGACTGTAGACCCTGTTCCATTCCCCTGTTCCCACTTGGGGGGAGGAGTTGGGAGAGGGTGGATGGGGGAAGGTGGTTTTAGTTTGTTTCCTTCATTTCTCACTGCTCTAGCTTGTTAGTAATAGGTAATATATTTTATTAATCTCCCTATGCTGAGTCTGCACAAGATAGCAATCCCCAGAACAGTTCCCTGTCATGGCTAGGGACAAGTTCACATCTCATCACACATGCGGCGGTTCCTAATGTCCTCTGACATAGGTAAAATATTTTCAGTCCCTCTTCTCTTCTATCTCAAGCTATTGTGTAAATGAAAAAATATATATATTTTGGATATTTATGTAAAATGCAGAGTGTTCCTGTTCACTGTTACCAGAAATTGTGAATATCTAAATATTTATATTTCATAAGAAAAAATTAGTTAACTGTCAGTGCTAAAAAGTGTTCTTTTATTAGAGGAATTGCAATATGAATCCCTGTTAAGTCACGAAGATATCTATTTCAAGAAATGATATAATATGCTTTAAAGATAATTATAAATTGTGCTGAGTGAATTTTCTTGAACAAAAATAGTAACAAGAAGTTGCTAGTATATTGTATATGCACACACACACATATATATAATACATATGGACACATATTCTAAACACTACTCAAAACAGAAATTCATGAGCTGATGTTAATTATATCACAAAATGAAAGCACTCCATCAGTCAATATGTTAACAGTTCAATTTGAAACCTGACAAATTTAAAAGATTTTCTCCACCTTAAAAGATACAGTACAAAGGGAGTTATGTAAACTCTATCAACTGAATAATTAAAAATATTTTCTCAGTTTTGTAGTATTTTTCACAGTTTCTAATCTTCACAAAAAGAAAGAAAGGTTACAAGAAAAAAAAAAAAAAATCAGAAACCAACACTGGGAAGTAACCTTCCAGTTCAGTTAAACCCATGCAACCTGAAATTCATTTGGAACAGTTTGCCCCAGAATCTTTCACAGGTTCTTTCTCCTTATGTTTGTGTATACCACTTTTTTACCTTTAAAAATAATTCACTGGGGTCTATAGATCTGTACATTTTTCTGAAGAAAAAGAGATCATTATTGTCTTCTGTCTACTTTTCAAGACTTTTTAATCCTAACAGATTATTATGTGGGTAACACTCTTCATTTTCAAATAACATAAAGTGTAAGAAAGGTTTGAGATAAGTCCATTGCTTATAGAACAATATAATCTGATAATACTTTCTTCTGCTTCAGGTTACCTGAAACATCTGTTAACACATAGACCATACCCCTTAGACTGTAAAATGGGCAATATATAAACACTAACAGTGCAGTAAAACATCATCATGCTTCTGTGATCATCTTTCCTCAATTTCAAGTGAACACACATAGACAACCTTTTGTACATGACCTTTTCACAAAATGTAAAATAATGGGAGTACACATCCCACCCATCACCAAAGCATATGGACTGCTAACAGAAACAGCTGCATGTAAGTAAAAACATTATCAGGGAGTACATAGAATATGGTCTCCTTTATGGAAAATATTTCTACAAAACAAGCAGACTGGAAGTTGAGTATGTTGCAGTGATTCTAACACTAACAACACATTTCAAAGCAGAAGGCATTCATCAAGATACTCATTTTCACTTTTTTCACCCATACATTACAGTTACTTCAAGCAGATCTAGAAATCTGAAAGACTATAGGTTTTGATTGAAGCAAGTGTTATTTCCTTACTGACTATGCTAATCCAGCAAAATGTTAAAACTGAGTTGAATAATCATGCAAATGACTTAAGCTTTAAAATACTAGCTGTGAAAGGATTACACATTTTATATCTATTCACAAATCCAATAGATTCAAAATTTTAATCTTTCTGAAATTTGCTGAACTTTACAGTGCACTGCAGAATAAGAATTCTAACATTAAGAATTATTAAACAACAACAACAAAACTAGTACATGGTATAGTTATAACTGTAGTTATAACCTATAGAAATCTATCCTGTCTTATAGGATAGATTCTTATAGGAATCTATCCTGTCTTCCTCTAAGGTGTCGCAGAGTTCCTTTCTTTAGCAACTGCACAGAGAAATTAGCCTTACCTACCTTTCTTTCTTGGGCAAAGAAAGGTATCTTTTGCCTGAAGTAGGGATAAATACCTGGCAGATTCAAGATAAGCATATTCCATTACTGCAGATGCTAGGTCCTAGTATGATGACTTTGAACAAAAAGCAGTGAATATAGTCTTCAGCCATTCAAAGTTATTCTTGCAAATTCAAGGGGTAAGCAGGCAAGAAACAATGAGTCTTTATTCATCTGTTCTAAAAGCATCTTAAATCCTTGATTTTACAAGGGTTAAAAGTTGTTTTTTTTTTTTTTCTTCCTATATTTCTCTCTAAATATGCAAAATTGACCACTAGAAAACACCAAGGGAGATAAAACATCATGGGAAGCTATTTGAGATAAGAGTAAGATTTCCACAAATGAAAAAAAAAAAAAAAAAAAAAAAAAAAAAAAAAAAAAGCCTGACCACACCTTTGCATTAATTAGGTGTAATTAGTTTCAAAATGTGTTTTGCCTTCTGCAGGTAGATCACCATTATGCAGAAGCAACAGCATGCCATAGGTTAACGTTTATATATTTAAATATATGAACATTACAGGGAAAGTCAATTTTTAGCAGCCTGAAATCAGACTTCCAGTTTTGCAAGAAATGAATCAATACAATTCAGCAGTTAAATATGAGATAAAAAGTGACTAAATATAATAATAATAATAATAATAAAGCTTTAAGGTAAGAGAAAAAAAAAGTACTTATAGGGCTGATTATGATTTTTTTCTGATCAAAATAGTAACAAAGGTTTACTTTTAGTTCAGAAGTTTAATTAAAATCTCTAAAATGTGTAGATGACTTTTAATCTGCAATGGGACTTAGTACTTCAGCAAACCTAAGGAACAGATAGAAAAGATATTTCCCATAAATTGGATATCTGTGGACTGCATTTCCTACTAAGGGTATTATACAAAACAACCCCCTTGCCCCCCTCAAAAGCAATAGAACATCACAGTTCTCCAAAATGTACGGAGAATTGTATTCTTTCTAACTAGTGACTTCTTTTTTATTTCGAATTTTTTTTTCAGTTTGTAATTTATTTTAAGGATTAGAAGTTTTTAAAAGTTAAAATGAGTCCCAGTTGTCATGTTAAACCAATGTAATTGCATTGTTATTTGCAATATATTATTAAACTGACACCTTTGTGGTACCATTGGAGAGTGAAAGATAATGGATTACAATGAAAGACCTTGAAAAGGCAGGTTTCAGAGTTTAATGATACCAGTACATGCATAAATCTTGACTGTAGCATTCTGCTTCCTCTTGTTCATCCAGTTATTTTCTCCTGTATTTAAGCTTAAAATGTGGATAACAATCTGTTCATTAGCAACTACTTCCAACAACTCTATATTCAGTAGTGGCTTTGCTTCAAGGAGTCCTATATTGCTGTCAGTAGCTTTGCAAAGTCTCCGATAATTATAAACATGTAAAAGAAGAGACATTCCCTATAGATGACACTCTGGCCATTGACCATTTGTCATATTAAATAAAATGGAATCTAATCTAATGGAATCATTTTCCCTCAGGGTTAAGACATTCTTTCTCCTTGGAATTTATGTAAAATCAGTACACTAAAAAAGAAGATGAAATACATTTTATTGTCTGTGGCATTTATCCAAAATCACAGCAGAGCAGTGGCCATGTATATTCTTTAAATATCTTGTTAAATAATGTCTTTCCATTTACTTGATTGTACTTGTATTTAATAAAAAGTAAAACAGCTACAAAAAGGAAGGAAAGGTATTTATTGTGAAATAGTCCAGAGTACTGTAGCAGGTTACTGCTGCAATTAGAGCTGGAACATATACCAGATTTTCCCGCCTATCAAGTGCATATTCTAATAGTCCTGAATTAGTTTCTCAACTTTTTCAATCCTCAGAAAAAGAAAAACAAAAAAAAAGAAAAGTTGATTCTTGTTTTCAAAAAGGTCTTCATTTTTCTGTGTGCTGGAAAAAAAAAAAAAAAAAAAAAAAAAAAAAAAAAGTACTTATGGGCAAACTGGCAAGATGCCACCTCTGTAATCTCTGAAAATACACTTAGGCTGATATAAGCCAGTAGGCCTTCATTCAATTTAAGAAAATTGTACTCACACAATGCAGTTAAGTACATGAGACTAAGACTGCATCCAAACTTCCTTTCCTTTTAGAAATTCCCTGCAGTTTGAAGTTGTTATGGACTTTGCATGCCCAATATCTAATGGCAGAAAAGAGCCTGAAAAGCTAAATGTGTCTGAAACATAAACTGTAGTGGATGTATGTGGCAAGATTTTGGTAACAATGGTCTGCAGATGTCACATCTGTGAGGGGATATCAGGTGATGTCCTGGCTTGGACACAGCTAATTTCAGCCTTCTCTGCCATGGAACCACAGCAAGAGAAAACAGCCTGTCAGCCATGTGTGTGATTCCTCTCAGAAAACATATTAAGAAAGGACAAAAATAACATAGAAGCAGACAAGAAGGGAGAAAAATGTGAGAATCAACCCTGCAAAAGCCAAGAGAAGAAAGAGGTGATGGAGGTGCTCTAAGCAATACCTCTCATATTCCCTGAGGCTCATGGAGAGGAGCATGGTGAAACAGGTTTTTCCCCTGCAGCCCATGGAGAGGACCAAAAGTGGATATTCACCCTGAGGCTGGAAAGGACCTCACACTAAAGCAGTTGGTTATTTCCTAAGGGAACTGAGGCCCACAGAGAACCTAAACTGGAGCAGATTTTTCCTGATGGACTCCAGCCCATGCAAGGCTCCACATCAGTACAGGAAAAAATTGTGAGGAGGAAAAAGTAGCAGAACAGTTATGGACTATCTGTAAACACCTGTTCTCCATCCTCTACTCAATTACACTTTTCTGGGTGGGTGTCAAGGGGATGGACAAGATTACACACCACATCACCAAATTTAGATTTGCTTTGAACAATGACTGAAGGTTTGTGCTCATTAGTAACAAACTGACTCATCTCAACTACTGTGTTCAGTTTTGGGACCCTCACTACAAGAAGGACATTGAGGTGCTCGAGTGAGTCCAGAGGAGGGCAACAAAGCTGCTAAAGTGTCTGGAAAACAAGTCATATGAGGAGCTGCTGAGGAATCTGGGGTTGTTTAGCCTGGAGAAGAGGAGGCTCAGGGGCAACCTTATTGCTCTCTACAGGTACCTTAAAGGAGGCTGTAGTGAGGTGGGGATTGGTCTATTTCCCATGTGCCTGGTGATAGCATGAGGGGGAATGGGCTAAAGTTGCACCAGGAGAGGCTTAGGTTGGATATTAGGAAGAACTTCTTTACCAAAAGGGTTGTTAGGCATTGGAATGGGCTGCCCAGTTGAGTCACCATCCCTGGATGTCTTTAAAAGACGTTTAGATCTAGAGCTTAGAGATGTTTAGAGATGTTTAGAGTTTAGAGTTTAGAGATGTTGGGTTTAGTGGAGGACTTGTTAGTGTTAGATCAGAGTTGAACTAGGTGATCTTGGAGGTTCCTTCCAACCTAGATGATTCTGTGATCTCTCTTTAGTTCAAATGTCCAACTCAAATAATTGTTGCTTGGTTCACTATAGCATCAAAGAGTCCAAACAAATATTCCTAAATGTCAAAACAGGAAAATATTAAAATTAGATCTGTAATTGGTTAAATAATTTTAAAAGATATGTCAGAAAGTTACCAGTTATACCAAAACCTAAGCTTTGGTAGCTTCACTGCCTCCTTTGGGGTCACTCTCAGAATCTACTGTTTAATTTTGTTTTCATTTTCCGTACCAGTTCTCAAAATGTTGTCAATGAATACAAACTGCATGCTGAAATATAGTTTATCTTTAAACAACTTCAGCTAATACATAAATATAACACTGAAAATTGGGCCCACTGTCTACTTTCTTTTCTTCTAATTTATATCAACATTGACTCCACTCTACTCCTGAAGCAGATTTCTATTTAATTACTTTAAAATATTTTGGGAAGTACAAAGTGAAATTTACCCCTCTTGTAACTTCTTCAGTTCCTTCTTGAATAGAAAAATCTCACTTGCAGATTAATCCATAGATAAACAAGGCAAAGGCTTCCGTTATCCCATAATTCATGCTCAAAATAAAGATTGCCCAACACCAGAAAGGAAAATTCCTGTTGTCTACTACACCTCAGGAAATACTCACCTCAGATTGCATGTTTTAATGAGGAAAAAAAATATTGACTCCCCAGAAGTATAGTTCACTGAAATTGTTAAATATGTGTATTTGAATCAAGCATTTGCTAGAGCCCTTGGACTTAGTCCTTTAACCTGGTGAGCATCAGCAATTACTGTTAACACAACAGTGGCCATCAAGTACTGAAATACTGAAAATCAGGGAGAGTCTCAATTGACTTCTGCTTGAAACCAGTAAAAAAAAAAAAAAAAAAAAAAAAAAACAGTGCAAAAATTGAAACAAAAGCAAAATATTGCCTTCCCTGTATAAACAAGCAATAATCAATTATATTTAGGCAAATAAATAGTGGCAATCTGAACTTCCAAACTGCTGACCACTTTGAGATGCAGCATTAGCTGCTCATCTTGCTGGAGAGAGCAGGAGTCAAGCTGTTATTCAGGAAGATAATTAAAGGTTAGAAGACCAAAATTAAGAATCTGAAATCTTTTGAAAACTTGAAAGCCTTGTATAAAGAAAATTTCTAGAAGTTGAAAAACTGATCTGATTTATTTGCCTTTCAGATTAGAATATTAAAGATTGTCTTTTTTCTCCCTATTTTTAGCTTTCTATATCTACTCTTTGTTATAGCACGTCACAATGGTCAAGGCTACTTTCTACTACAAGTTTCATGATATGTTTGAGTTAAATTATTGTATCTTCTGGTATTATTAATGTCACAGATACATATGACAAGTTTTAAATTCATTTAAAAAATGCATATTTGCTTGTTATTAAATATCATAACCTTACTTTACAGGCCTATAATTTTGTTGTTAAATACCAATCCATTTAGAATCATAGAATATCCCAAGATGGAAGAGATCCATAAGTATTATAGAGTCCAACTCCTGGCACCACATAGGTCTACCCAAAATTTCAGACCATAAGACTAAGTGTACAGTCCAAACACTTCTTAAACTCCAACAGACTTGATGCCGTGACTACATCCCTGGGGAGCCTGTTCCAGTGAGCCACAGCCCTCTCAGTGAAGAATGTCTTCCTGATATCCAGCCTGAACCTCCCTTGTTGCAGCTTGACTCCATTCCCACAGGCCCTATTGCTTGCCACTAACGAGAGTAGATCAGTGCCTGCCCCTCCATTCCCCATTGTGAGGAAGCTGTAGACTGCGATGAGGTCTCCCCTCAGCCTCCTCTTTTCCAGGCTGAACAGGCCAAGTGACCTCAGCTGTTCCTCATACATCTTCCCCTCTAGGCCCTTCACCACATTCATAGCCCTCCTCTGGACACAGTTTCACATCCTTTTTGTACTGTGGTGCCCAGAACTGCATACAGTACTCAAGGTGAGGCTGCACCAGCGCAGAGTGGGGCAATCACTTCCCTCAACCAATTAGCAATGCCATACTTGATGCACCCCAGGATGCGGTTGGCCCTCCTGCTTGCCAGGGGACACTACTATTCAGCTTGCTGTCAACCACAACCACTAGATCCCTCTCTGCAGGGCAGCTCTCCAATGTCTTGTTGCCCAGTCTGTAAGTATAGCTAGGGTTGCCCCATCCCAGGTGCAAGACTCGGCACTTGTTCTTGTTAAACTTCATGTGGTTGGTGATTGCCCATCTCTCTAGTCTGTCCAGATCTCTCTTCAAGGCCTTTCCACCCTCATCCGAGTCCACAACTCCTCCAAATTCAGTGTCATCAGCAAATTTGCTCAAAACACCTTCTATTCCTACATCCAAATTGTTTATAAAAGGATTAGCCCTTAAATGGAGCCTTGGGGGACCACACTAATGATTGGCTGCCAGCCTGATGTGGCCCCATTTACCACAATCCTCTTAGCCCTTCCCATCAGCCAATTGCTCACCCATCAGACGATGTTTTTGTTTAGCTGTATGCTGGACATTTTGTCCAGTAGGATCCTATGGGAAACTGTATCAAAAGCTTTCCTGAAATCCAAAAAAAGATCACATCAGCTGGTTTCCCTTGACCAACCAGATGGGTGATCTTAACATAAAAGGAAATCAAGTTAGTCAAAACCATCATGAACCCATGTTGGCTGGGATGCATTGTCCCCCAGGTGCACTTCAATAACTTCAAGGATAATCTTCTCCATAATTTTACCAGGCACTGATATGAGACTGACAGGTCTGTAGTTGCCAGGGTCTTCTTTTTTGCCCTTCTTGAAAACTGATACAACATTTGCCAGCTTCCAGTCAACTGGGACCTCTCCAGATTCCCAATACCATTGAAAAATAATTGAGAGAGGTCCCGTGATGACGTCAGCCAGCTCTCTAAGTACCCTGGGATGAATCCCATCCATGGACTTGTATGGTTCCAGGTGGAGCAGCAAATCCCACACATGTTCAGGGTTGGTTGTGAATTTAAGAGCTGCTTTGTACATAAATTTTCAAGATTAATTATTGGTTTAGCTTCAGAATTAACATTCTTTGTAAATTTTCTCTCAGATCATGTCAAATATTTATTAAGATGTAATAATAAAGACTAAAAAAAAGTCTAGGAGTAGAATCTCCAAAAAAAAATTGTTATCTCAAGCAAGTGAAATATAATAGCTCTCAATCCTTCATCATTATATACAGGAAAACCGGAGAAAAACAATAACAATACAACATATCTCATATCTAAATCACAAAAAAAAAAAATCTATTAAATAACTGAATACCTCAGGACAGAGAACTTTGACCAATATGCAATATGTACAGAAACTGTGTTTTTCCTGTTATACTGCAATAAACTCAGACTATAAGCACTATACATCCTCTGTGGCCACAGAAGCTCGATCTTTTGTGATAACATTTTTCCAAAGTTAGAATTATTATTTACTGTTTTCCAGTGTTTCACTTAAGAGAGACTGAAAATAAGGATACATTCAACATGTAGAACAGGTTTGTCAGAGAACTTGCCCTTCATCCCTCTTTGCTCATAGGGTTGGCTTAAAATGGTAGGTTCAAAATACCAGAAAAAAATCTTATTGTTGATGGGCAACATCTCTTCCCTATGGCAAAACAAAGATCACGTAAAAACTGTGATACCATAAATACTGTGATTCCATGAAAAAACAAAATGGTCAGACCTTTTCATCAGCTTGTGTTATGTTGGGATTTCCACAGATATGCTTAACTGAAGATTTTATTTTTATGATAATAACTTTGAAATTAAAAATAAGGTTTATTTAACAATCCAAATAGCCTTTTTCTGACCTGTATAAGTTTCTGGAAGATCGCCTTCTAATTCATATGCCTAGATTATTCCTTCCTCTCATGTTTCGGGTCCAGAGAAGGGCGACAAAGCTGGTGAGGGGCCTGGAGACCAAGTCCTACGAGGAGCGGCTGAGGGAGCTGGGATTGTTCAGCCTGGAGAAGAGGAGGCTCAGGGGCGACCTTATCACTCTCTACAGATACCTCAAAGGAGGCTGTAGTGAGGTGGGGGTTGGTCTGTTCTCCCACGTGCCTGGTGACAGGACGAGGGGGAATGGGCTTAAGTTGCGCCAGGGGAATTTTAGGTTAGACGTTAGGAAGAACTTCTTTACTGAAAGGGTTGTTAGGCACTGGAACAGGCTGCCCAGGGAGGTGGTGGAGTCACCATCCCTGGAGGTCTTTAAAAGATGTTTAGATGTAGAGCTTGGCAATATGGTTTAGTGGGGACTGTTAGGGTTAGGTTAGAGGTTGGACTCGATGATCTTGAGGTCTCTTCCAACCTAGAAATTCTGTGATTCTGTGATTCTGTTTAGCTAAAGACACTTATCTGGCAGCTCAAAACTATTCTCTGAGTCAGACAGCTTCACCACTTAACCCATATCTGTTAATTCCCACCACTGAACTGCAATTCAGTCCAATTCAGTTCCAGATAATATATTCAAAGCCAGAACACCTGCATAAACCAGCATCCAGGTTTACCCCCTTTCTCCCTTTTAGACTACCAAATACATCTACCAATGAAACTCAACCTGAAGCTACCCACTTTATTTTACCAATGAATGATACATTTCCTGAATAAAAAGTCGGTTTTCTCTTGACAATCTTCGATAGCCATTCCACTGCTACAGTGGAGGTAAGTGAAGGCCACAAGGCTGTGAAGAAATTGGTATTTCCTGTTGTTAACCACTGGTTTTAGACTTCCATCATCACATGAAAACAAGAATTTCATGAAGAGTGATCAAGAAGAATTCAATATATCTTAACAAGAATGTGATTGAAAAAGAATGATCACAGTTCACTTTCACTCTCTCTCTCTCTCTCTCTCTCTCTCTCTCTCTTTTTTTTTTTTCCTTCTGTCAACAGCATAGAACAGCATTTCTACAGAAAGGGAAATATAAGGGAAACATGAACACCTAGTTTTCACTCTCACATGAATAAGCAATATCAAAGACTGAGAGACTCACAGGAGTGTGTGATTTCCTTTTTATTCTATTTATTTATTTATTTTGGCAGCTGTGCAAAATTTTTCATTTTATGAGGTAAGTTTTTGGTAGGACAGAAGGAATTAGCTGAAGGTAAACAGGAAGGGAAAAAAATCTCAGAAGTAAAAATCTTAATAAAACACATTTACCAGATACAAAAAAATAGGAGGATGTTGATGCAAAGGGACTAAAAGAGAGAGTAGTACAGAGTTAAATCAAAGAATAATTCAGCACAAGGCAAGGGTAAGAATGTCCCGAATGACCTTGAAATTCACGTGGCACTGATGGCACCACCCGGCACTACCAGGCCCTCAGAATCCCCTTTGTAGTCACCACCCAGTGATTATATCAGATGAATTTCTAGGTATCTTATTTATTAGATTTTTTTTTTCTTCTTCTTCTCTGATATAATATGATTGGGCCTTCTTGTTCTTTTTCCTACTGTTGTGGTTTAACCCGGCCGGCAGCTAAACACCACACAGCCGTTCGCTCACCCTCCCTCCTCCCTCTCTGGGATGGGGGAGAGAAACGGGAAAGTGAAGCCTGTGGGTTGAGATAAAGACAGTTTATTAAGATAGATAATAATAATAATAATAATAATAATAATATGTACAAACAAGTGATGCACAATGCAATTGCTCACCACCTGCTGACCGATGCCCAGCCCAACTCCGAGAGCCAGCCCCCCACCCTGGCTAGCCACCCCATATATATTGTTCAGCATGACGTCAGATGGTATGGAATACCCCTTTGGCCAGTTTGGGTCAGCTGTTCTGGGGCTGTCCCCTCCCAGCTCTTGCTGCCCCCCCCCCAGCCTGCCCGCTGGCGAGGAGCTGAAAAGTCCTTGACTTGGTGTAAGCATTGCTCTGCAGCAATTAAAACATCAGCATGTTATCAGCACTCTTCTCATCCTAATCCAAAACATAGCACTCTACCAGCTACTAGGAGGAAAAATAACTCTGTCCTAACTGAAACCAGGACACCTACCATGACCTTAAGGACAAGATTGCCTTTGCACTGTTTTACATAATTGCTATAAGGGAAGCAAAATTACTCTAAAGCTATGCAGAGGTATAGTCCTATGTTCACAACAGCATTTCATTCAAAATCACAACTTTATTTTTTCAAAACATACCAGGAATTTTGCAGTTCAATATTTGCACAACATCATGTTGCTTGTCTGATGAGACTGGATGAGACAATATGTAGAATAGTACAGTTACTTATGACAAACTTTTCTTTTTTTTTTTTTTTTTTTCTAAAAATTCTCTTCTTGCTTCTCTTCAAGAGCAAGTTGAATATGAGTCAACAGTGTGTCCTGGCAGCCAAAAGGACCAGCCCGTATCCTGGGGTGCATCAAAGCATGACACTGCTAGCTAGTCCCTCTGTACTCTGTTCTGGTTGGCCTCACCTCTGTTCACCTCTGGTAAGAGGACTGTGTGCAGTTTTTAGTGCCACAACATAAGAAAGTTGGAGGTCATCAAAGATGGGAAGGTGTGTATAGGGGAAATGTATTAGGAGTGGCTGAAGTCACTTGATTTTTTCAGCTTAGATGATTATGAATGTCCTCACTGCAGTCTACAGCTTCCTCACAAAAAGACTAATCTCTTCTCTCTGGTGATAAGTGACCAGACCCAAGGGAATGGCAGAAGTTCAGGAGAGGTTCAGACTGGATGTTAGGAACAGATTCTTCACTGAAATGATGGTCATATTACTAATACTATGTGAATGAATGAAAGTAAAGATGCATTTGGCTACTGCTGTTTTTTTCAACAGAGCAGGAGCACAAAGCAAGACTGACTTCATGCCATACCTTTGCATTGACTTTTCTATACTGACTAGCATGATGACCAGAGCAAAAAAAAGTTAATTCAGAGAATGAAAAGTGTATCACCAAGCCTAAATCTTTGAGGCACTAGCAACTTGAACTCTCTTGCTTGTCTCCCAAGATACAAAGAGCTCCAAATAAGCACAAACCAAGCTCAGCAATTAAAGTTAGCATTTGTGCAAGTTCTAGAGTGGTAGGATATTAAAAGGGACAATTGCAATCTCACCAGTTAAAGAGAACTGAGGTTATGCTTACTAAACCTTACAAAATAGATTGAAAGACTAATGACTCACATTGGCATATACAGACTCAGATTTTAAAATAGTTGTCTTTTACTGCTATGTCAGCTGCTTTATAGACTGCATTAAATGGAGAAGTATTCCTTTGATGCTGTGGAAAACAAGGCACACATTCATAATGGGAGACTGATCAATAAATTAAATAAAGATCTCATTTAAGTGTCTGTTCTCTTTCCTAAGGATATCACTGTGAGACAGTTAATTTCCAGTCAAATAAAGAAATATAATAACCTGTTACTCTTCTGTGTTGGTTATTTATAGGTATAAAATACAATGGAGAACACAGATGCAATGAATCCTTTACTTTTTTCACTACATACATGATGAGAAAGCAGGAAAACAAAGGTACAGAGATAAGGGAGCAGAAAGAGGAAATCTTCTGATCAAAGGAAAAACCTTCTTAAGACCAAATGGATTTTAAAAAATACAAAGCGGTGGTGCAAGAGAAAAAAAAATGTTTTCCCTTTCACTGGTGAGAAGCATAAGTAGAAGCCTTAAACTAATGAATTGCTGCCCAGGACATTTAAGACAGATGTAAAGAATAATGCTTCTTCAAATGACATTCCTGCTTCAGAAAGCTACTGGATTTTCTTCAAGAAATAAACAAATGTAGAACAAGTGCAAATTGTGAGAGTTTAGTCAATCTAGATTTCCAAAATTGATAAAATATTTTTAAAATAAACTGTTCTAAGATAAGGAAAAGTATGTTCCCTTGAATAAATAACTAGTTAAATACAAGATAACAACAGATATGAGGAATTAAAAGACAATTTTCTCAGTGCAAGGAGTGAACAGCTACTGAGCAGCTACTGAGTTCTGCTGTCAAGAATATTCACAAAATGATCAGGAAAGTAGGTTGAATGGTAAGGGGATAAACCTGACATTATATCACTCATGGTCATAAAAGTAAAGACTGAATGTGAAAAGCTCTAGAAGGACCTCTAGATTGAGCAATATGATTGGAAATGAAATGTAATGATAATGTTTTATTTAAAAGTCACTAATACATGCAAAGTATTTCATGTATTTATATCAACATTTTTTTTTTTTTTTTCTCTCTCTCTTGTCTTAGCTGTATCATGACAAAACTAATGTTCTCTCTCACTATATAGAGAATGTAGGTACTCCTGGCAAACAAGAACAAAAATAAGACTTTTCTTTGCTGCCATCCTCAATCTAGGTCTAAACCCCTTACCACTAAGAATACAACACAAAGCCTTGTAATAACCAGAGGGATTACATTTTTATATAACTCTGTCCTTTAGTTATAAGGGCTGAAGACAGCTAAATATTTCTGTGTGGTAAATGAGCCCTGATGTATTATAGTGGATCCCTAAAATGACAGAAAAAAAAAAAATACAAGAACTGAAAGATATACAAACATATTTCAAAACCCCACAGTCATTAAATTGTCATTCAGTTTGGAATATTTTATCCAAAATTATAATATATATAATTGAAATTGTATTATATCTATTATTATAATATCTATTAAATATAGAAATATTTTGACCATTTCATTGTAAAATAATGTAACAATAACAACAAAAGCAAACAACAACAATCTCAGCATTTTAATGTCAAAATACAAATGCTTAAAAGAATAGTTACAAATTTATGTCAGGAAAGGAAACTTGATTTTAAGCTCTTGTTCCTAGTTGAACAAGATAATCTCAGTAGTGGTAAGAGGAAAGAAAGACATATAGACAGAAAGACCTAAGGCATTTACCTTTAGTGGAGAAAATTCTGCTGATGAAATTTCTATTGAATTACAATATTTAGGATTGAAAATATTAAGTATTTGGTTCAACAATAACTTAAGTTTGTGTAAAGCAGCAAGAATTTGAAGCTTTCCAGTTTCAGTCAATTGTTTTAGAAGGAAGCATTAGCAGACATAAATTGTTAAGATTTAATGTAAGCACTTGCATAAATTAATATAGATTTGTTTTGATAGAAGTAGATGAATCTTTGACAGGGACTATAAGGATATTCTGATTTGTATTCAAGAGAGGTAATACTGAATCATTTGATATCTTCACTTGGCTTTTCATGTAATCTTTGTTCAAGTATTACGTTTTTTTCCCTCCAACAAAGTATTATTATTTATAGCTAGAAATAGAATATAATATGATAAGAACATATTCCTTGAACTTTTTTTTTTTTTTTTTCTCCTCCATTTGCACTACAGGGATGCTTTTCACATTCTACTGTTTTATTTTTAAGACAGAAATGACAACTGTTGAACAGATAAACTGTTTAAACTGTTTTTTTTTTGTTTTGTTTTGTTTTGTTTTGTTTTGCCTTTTTTTTTCTGGCTTAGCATAAATGGATAAATAGTGAAAATATTGCAAGGAATGTTGAAACTCATGGTGAATCACAGTGGTTTCTCCAAACCAAATAATTCAGATAAGTCAATACTATTTTAAAATAGAATTCTGTCTACAATAAACCTATGACTATTTTTTTTTTTTTTTTTTTGAGAGAGTATGACTTTTTTTTTTGGAGAGTTTCTTTTTTAAAAAAAAAATATATATATATATGTATATAATTTTATAGTAAATGTTATAGAAAGCATGGAAGCCTAAGAAAACTCATTTATTCTCAACAAGATTTGTTAAACTTGAGCTAGTAAAGCTGGAGAGTATTAGCTTTCTCTAGTGAGCTATCAAGGAAAGATATGCAAGATACGGTGACAGTCTAACTCAGATGTTGTTTTTTAAATGGCAGTAACTTTCACCTTGTTGATAAGACTTCATGTTGTGAGTTTATTCAGCCTTAATCAAAGATGACATGAGTTATATCTCTGAACATTGGCAAGAAATGGTATGTGCCACAGACCAGAGAGAGTGTTATATAGACCAGTACTAATGGGGACTTTATTGGGTATCAACAAATTAATGCATACAAACAGACCAACCACTAACACACTAATCTTAATTTTTATCCCAGGAGCTGAGAATGATGTGAAGAGATTCAGAAGAAATAATCAAGGTACATTTTATCAAAAAGGAAATTTTTGTTTTGAAACAAACAAACAAACCTGCAGCCAGAGTAATGCCCATAGTGTGTAGATTTCAGAAAAAAGTGCATTTTCTTGGAAAAACGTATTTATATATTAATGTCAATACCTAGTTGTACAATTTTGCAAAAAGACTGGAACACTGTGATATATTTCAGAGCTAGCTTTCATCCTTTTCTTTCTTGTTCCATATTACTAGAAGCAGCACCTAATCACTATGTAGAAGACATTTCGTTGTTAGATTGTCATTGTCATTTTGTTGCTGCAAGCAATTATTATTTCAAATAATTATGATATTTTTATAATATAAATAAGATTAGTTTATGTTACTTTGCAGGCTTATTATGTAGATGTAAGTATATGGATACTTACAACTGATGTTAACGTTTCCACCTCTTTGCTGCTTTTCCTAGGTTCCAATAATTTATGCTTTTGAGAGGGAGTTTTCTTTTTTGTTTTGTTCTTAAATACTTGATTTCCATTGGCACAAAACAGTTCTGTTTTTAGCAAACAGACTTGTATGAACTTGATCAAATCACTTCAGATTTTTGTCTCCACTTCCTTTCTACACTGTTTGTTGTTGTTGTTGTTGTTGTTTTGTTTTGTTTGTTTTGTTTATTTGTTTTTTTATTTTTTATTTTTTCAGACTTTTAGGACAAGGATTAGCTGTACATTTCTTCAATAAAGATTCTATTCCCAGTTTGGGTCTAAACACAATTGTAAAACAGATAATGAAAAGAATAAAACACAATCTTTCTAAAGGTTATAAAATTGGTCTGACTTTGGCTTACTCAAATCTTCAGTGGCAGATCACTGCATACAACAATTTCCATGACATACTTTATATGAGAGATATATTATCTTCATACAAGATTTACATATTCATAGCTTTATATATGCAAGCTCTTGCATGTTTTCCCTGGATTTTTATCATTTCCTAGCTTTCCAAAGATAACCTATTAAAGCAAGTAGGAAAGGAACTAGCATTGTGATATTAATCTTTACCACAATTCTCACTTGTGATACACTCCTCCAAAATAAAACTTTAAGTCATTTTGCAACAATAAGTTCTTGCTTGAAAACCCTTCTTTATAAATCAATGAAGTACAGCTGACTCAGTCTTGAACGATTTGATTTGCAAGACAAATCACAGGAATAAAAAATACCATGATAGTGTAGGCTCAGGTAACATCAATAGTATTTTTGTTATTGTTGTTGTTGTTTTAACACACAAGAGAGAAGCAATTCAACATCCTTGAATTAAATTTAATCACATCCAATTTCTTAGAATGGATAAGGCATTCATAACAAACGTAATGACAATTTGAAAATGTGCCAAAATAAAGATTATTCTAATGTAGCTTTAAAATGCCACATAGTAAAATTAAATTTTTCTCCATTGTAGGGCTAGTTGAATGAGGATTTGGAAAGAACATTTCAAAAAAAAAAAATTACTTAGATTGTTAATTGCTGTTTTACTCAACAAGAACTTTTTGAAAATTGTCTTAACAACTTGTTATTTCATGGATCAAACAAGATAGCAATAACCAAATTTATAATTTTTCAAGGATAATTAACTTATGGTTTTCAAAACCTCATTGTAGTTTTTGTTCACTAATTCCCAGTGCTGAAGACTTGAACCATTCTGATCTTTAAAGATTCATCTTCCTTACTGACGCAGTCTTGCCATAGCTCCATCAAATCTGACCCTTTCTCTTGCCTACTTCCTCTGGCAACAAACAGTACTGAGGAAACAGATCAGCAGAGAACAAGTCACTGGCATTAGTGAGCAGGGTCTATGCCAGTATTGACTAGCTTTTAAATTACTGATTTGCATGTAAGGAACTAGAAACTCCAGTTCCTGAAACTCCATCCAGACCAGGTCTTGAAGTGACCTATGATCTATGATCTATAGAGGTAATTATTCTAGGCTGGTAAGTGGTCTTCTGCCAAGTTTCAGTGCATTTACTGGAGTGTTCAGTTTATCAGTATCTGTGAAATAATGTCCAGTTGGCCTTCCAAGAGTGGCTAACTCCACTGTAATCTGCTGCTTGATACTTGCTATATGCCTCTACAAATGAAAAAGATATGGTATTAATCATCTGTGAAAATAGAATACATTTGTGACTACTTATAAAAATAATGGTGCTTACACATTGTTTCAGCATACAATTTGTAACATAATTTGTAACAAGTTGTTTTATTGATATTTACAGACAAATAAAACCATCAGGGAAGTCAAACCTTCTACCTTGTTATTAAATGCATTAAGTGTCACTATTGATGCTGAAAAAAAAAAAAAAATAATAGTAGTCACTCTATTGATTCTAAGATTTTGACCTCAATTAAATATTTCTGAGGGTATTTCCATAAACGTGAGAAATAAGTAGCCAAAATGCACATTTAACTTCGTATGGGATAAGATTACCAATGAACACCATGAGCAAGACTTTACATTATTTTGACTCTCCAGGGTCTGGTTCTCATAGGTAAGGTTGATAACTAGTGGTGATGTTCATTTCAACCAAAATATTATTTTTTCTCTTTAATTGATGAAGTCAAAGTCATCTAGTCCACAAAGATAACAGCATTAGCAATGGAATTAGCATCCATTAGAAGAAGGCACAGATATCTATAAAATGCAAAATAGAATTGAAAATGTATTATTTCTTCTTATTATAAATGCTTCTATAACTGAAGTCATGTGTTCTAATTCCAAGAAATACACATTCCAGAAGAACATGATCATTCCCTAAACTTCTGTCAGTTGGTGCAATACAGACCAAGATATACATAAGTGCCAATCATGAACTCTAGTGTTTCTAAGAGCAAGCTAACTCACTGATAGTTAAAGTTTTAATAAAAGGATTTTGGAATCCATCTGAACATGTGTCCAAGATATTTACGATATTTACATGAAATCTTATATTCAATTTTCAAAATTAGATATAATAGTTTTAAAATGTTTCTTTGTTTTGTTATCTGTGAATGAGTAATCAAAAAAAAAGGAAATGCCAAAGTGCACATGGATCTTTTCTTCTTACTGTATCCTTACAAGTTATTTCACTACAGTTCTTGTATAAAACTCAGTGTTATATATGTATTTTAATGGCTCAAGAAAAGATTTGAGAAAGGAAATACAGAAAAAAAAACATTCTTCAGGTCTCAGAAGATATATAGACAGTATATGCATTATTGTAGATGAAGAACCTAAAGGTGCTCCCACCTTCCCCTGGACCTGAAATCTAGCTTTCTGAAAGCAGAGAAGCTTTACAATCTCCCACCTGTGTAAAGACAAAAGTCATAATTCAGTTTGTCTTTTCTTCAGGCCTTACCAATGCCAGCAATTATTATTATTATTATTATTATTATTATTATTATTATTATTATTATTTGTTGTTGTTGTTGTTGTTGTTGTTGTTTTTGTAAATCAAAACAGTAAACCTTTGTATTTTCTGACTAATTGTTTTTTCAGCCTCACTGATTTCAGGAAAATAAAACAGAAAAAAAAAAAAAAAAAAAAAAAAA
>CM021732.1:88051192-88080598 GCA_011075105.1 Heteronetta atricapilla
TAAGACTTGTTCTCCAGACCCTTTACCAACTTTGTTGCCCTTCTCTGGACTCTCTCAAGCACCTCGATGTCCTTCCTGTGGCAAAGGGTCCAAAACTGAACACAGTACTCGAGCCACAGTACAGGGCTGAGTACAGGGGGATAATACATCACTAAAAGTCTCATCACAGAAACAATTTTTGTAAACTAATAATATGAGCTTCAGTTTTATATTGTGAAAATTAACTCATCTGGACATGCATTTTTCCTGCATCTGTGAATATGCAGTTGTTGGTTAAAATATAAAAATCATATGCTTATGTTTAATTAATAAAATTATACCAGTTATTGCCACACTAATGTAGAGTTTAAAGAAAATTATTTTTCATCTATGGTACAGTTAGATCAGCAATTTAAACTCTCATTTATTGTGTTTTGGGTTACACCATTTTTCTTTTCTGATACAAATGAGAAAATATGTAGAAAATGAAATGATTTGAAAGACCCTTGTAACAAGGACAAGAGGTAATTTTCTTCTATTGCTTGTCTATATTACCAATACTTTGTCTACATCATTCGTAATTATTTAAATAGTAAGTGGAATTAGCCATGACTTCAGAGAAGTGTTAAATAGTGTACTGTTTTTTTTTTTTTTTTTTTTTTTTTTTTTTTCTTCCTCTGTTCTATTTTGATTAACTTGTCTCACATCTCTATACTCTATAAAGATGAACAGACACTAGTAACTTGTTTTCCCTAACAGGTAAGGGAGATAAATGAAACTCAGAAATGTTTAAACTTAATGCCATTTTCTTGTATGTGTATTCTTCACAAAGGAACAACAAATGAAATCTTCATAAGAAATTAAACATACCCAAGAGCATGTGGGATACTATTGAAGCTTTTATTTTATGCAGGATATGGAAGACGTACAGTTATGTTACAATCTCTCCTTACTTTTGGACGTTTCATCAATAAACCTACACATCTCAATATCCATATACTCAGAGAAAAAAAAAAAAAAAATCCTTCTATAAAAAGATACTTCTGTATACTGCCACAGATGGGAGAACATTCTCTCCACAGTCTAAACACCTCCTACTGTAATATTTTAACTTGTGAATGTAAAAATGATAGAAGAATAATGTAGCCTCTAAGAAAGCTATCAAAATGAAGACACCCTCTGGCAACTGCCATATCATATTTATTTTTCATCATGTGTTTATGAATAAGAAAAGTATGAAAGAAAAAGCTGTTAGAAGAAGGAAAAAAAAAAAAGATGGGAAGATATTTGAAGTAATATAGTTCATGTTTATTAAAGAAAAATCTTGTAAAACCTTCTGAAATCTGAAGCTCTGTTTTGAACCTATTCTATATAAGTATTATGATATGAAGTTGTTATTATTATTATTATTAATTCTGCTTATAATCCATCAATGGGAACCTTAGCTGTGCCTAGATGAGGGTGGCTGGCCTGAAGACACACAATTGCATATTAACTGAAAAATTACTTATTGATGAGTGAAACATAGGAGTACACATTTAAAGAAAAAAGAAAAAAAAATGAAGAATAAAAAAAGATATCCTTATATCCTTTCCAGAATTGAGTGACAATATAGTGTATGGGGCTAGGCTGCATTACAACACTATAAGGGAGGTAACTGAATTACCTCTGGAAACTAATTGTTTTGTAATTGTTTTAAGACACAGTTTCTTTCTTCCTTTTTTTTTTTTTTTTTTTTTTTTTTTTTTTTCATTTACCACTTCATATTTCTAGCAGAGGATGAGGAGAGGAAAAAGACATGATATCACCAGTCTAATACACTTTCATGACAAGGCAGGAGGCTTCCCAAGCCCCTTCTACATGAATCAATTCAATTCATGTAGAATTGATTTACTCAGTTAATTCGTTTTCTCCTCTGTCTGCCTAGAGTGCTATGCTGTTCTTTAATTCTCCTGGCCACTGCAGAGAATCTCTTAATTCCTCCTAAATCTCACCCCTCCTAATCTCCCAGTTTCAGTTTCCCTTCCGCTCTAGCTACCCTAACCATTCCAAAGTTACCTTTTTCTTTCCCTTCAAATGTTCTCCTCCCGAGTCTTGTACTCCCTTTCCTGCATCCTCTAACACATCTCCATAACAGCCAAAGCTGCTGAGCTCTTCCTGCCTCAGCCATCTCTGCAACAGACAGAGTCCATGACACTACCACCCCAACATCAGACACCTTACTTTTCCCTGAAGACCAAATCTGAAGCACCCATAAAACAGAAAACTGGAATCTTGCTCTGGAAGACATTTCAGAAACTCCAAGGAGAGCCTGAACAACCTTCTCAAAGGACATCCTGAAGGCGGAAAGAATTACACACACAGGAAAAGTAAAGAACCTGTTTGTCTTCCATTCTTATAAGGCAATTATAGTAGCATAGATTCCACTTGGCATCAGCTTATCACACCTCTTTAATCAATCCAGCCATACTGGTTAGCAATTTTTGTCCCCCCTTTTTTTTTTCTTTTTTCTTTTCCTCATTGTAGAGGCCATTCAAGGATACCTTTGATTATTTTCTGTGTTCTAGGATACATTTGATTAAGCACACTTTGGCATGACACACTTAGTGTGTGAAAATGGATTAACAACAATACCTTTTAATTAATCACCCTCCAGAGTTTCAGCTGAATTAATACCACATAGAGACACATTTGGAATTGTTTTGAAATCAAGTGTGCCAATATATTTTTTTCCCACTCAGTCAGTCTTTGGCAGTAAAGCTGGCTGAATTCTTGCCAAGGTGATTCATTTCATCCAGACCTCTAATTGTATTTAAACAATTAAGGAGAGAGGTGGGAGCAGTTCAATAAGTCAAGAGGATATTTTAAACAAAAAAAAATCTCATATAATGGAAAGCATTAGCAACCAAGTAAAATGATACTGATATTTTTTTTTTCTAAAGAAAAACAAAAAAAAAAAAAAACAAATAAACAAAATGACTTTTATGTAATTATACATGTTGATTTGATGGATAAAAGTAATAAAATTACAGAAGCAAAAATGAAGCAAGAAAATGAATGCAGAGTCATCCAAGCTTACGTAACTGTTATGTAAAGTCTGCTACTCCAAAGCAACAGAGACCACACCTTGAGCCCTCTAGATGCAGAGAGACCATGATGGTCTTTTAATACCAGTCTTCTCATTATATGGTTTTTCTGTGGGTTCCAGTTGCATACATTTGGCAAGGATGGTCAAGAACCATTTATAACACTTGGTTTAAGTCAACATAACTGTGAACTCTAATTTAAAGTACATTTATGTTACATTTATGTTTATGTCTGGTCCTTTATTTATTCTATTGACAAAGTATTTGTGTTGTGAAACACCATGAGTTATGACTACACAAAATTTTATCCCTGCTACTACCACTATTGCAAGAAATCAGAGGACTAGGGTTCTGTACAGATAAAGCAGTGCTTTCTTTAGGAAAGAAAAGTATTACAGAAAATCAACAGGTGTTTAGATTCACAGGGGGAACACAGTTTTCTCTCCTGTTACATCTGATTTTTTTTTTTTTTTTTTTTGAAAAATGAAATGTGAATAATCTACACATTTTTCTTTCAAGCACTCCATAAACAGAAAATCAGCCGCTATATTGTACTCCAAACATGCAATGCTAGAATAACAATTCAGTTTCTTAATGTTTAACTTTATTGGTACAGTATCACATATCAAGGGCAACACTGTCAAAATAACAGGAGAAAACTTATATACAGAAAACTATATATATATATATATAGTATATATATATATATCGATATATATATATAGTATATATATATATATCGCCATTTGCCGAGGCGATCGGCTCCGGGGCAGACGCGTTCTGCAGCGGAGTGGGGGATCGGGCCAGGCAGGGCTAATTTTTCCGGCATCGAGCCTACTCGAGGGAGCCGCTAGGACCCGGCAGCCCTCGTGAGGGAGGCTGACGAGGTGTAGGCAGAGCCAGCAGCGCCCCATCCCCAGCCGTTCAAAAGCTGCCCCTAGGGAGCGCGATGACCAGGGCGGGCAAACGGGGGGCAAACAGGTCGTGGCGCGTCAGAAGGGCGAGGCGCCGCAGCTAGCGCGGCAGTTAGCTAGCTAGCGCGGCAGTTAGCGCAGGTAGGGAGAGCAGGAAGGGCAGAGCGCTCTCCCCCGCCCATACATAACACCTCCTCAACGACAGCCGTTAGCGAGGCGATAGTGCTCTCCACCAGGCACGGTGCGCTCTCCAGGAAGTCGGTATGCACCCAGACCGACTACCCGTTAAAAATGCAGCGCGGTTCAGGTGACCGGATGCAGTGAGTGTCTGAGCCTGTTGCTGCCATCGGTGGGAGGCAGAGAAACTGCGTATGTGAGGTGTGAGCAGGTGAATGACCTGGTCCGCATGGTGGCGGAGCTCAAGGAGGATGTGGAGAGGTTGAGGGGTATCAGGGAGTGTGAGCAGGAGATAGACTGGTGGAGCAACTCCCTGCAGGGCCTCAAGGAGAGGTGCCGAGGTGAGACACCCCAAATGGGGGTGGATCCCCTGCCCTGTCGCCGTCAGGCAGAGGGAGGGGATCTGGGAGTTGAGGAGGAATGGAAAAAGGTCCCTGCTCGACATCGCAGGCAATGCCCTCCCCTTCCGGCCCCACCTTCCCAGGTGCCCTTACACAACAGGTTTGAGGCCCTGGAACTTGAGAGACCGGTGGGTGAGGAAGAGTTAGCAGGTGTACCCAGGAGGATGCCTAGGGCGAAGAGGTTGACTCCACACCTCAGGACTGCCTCCACCAAGAAAGACAGAAGGGTGATTGTTGAGGGAGACTGTCTTCTCAGGGGAATAGAGGGCCCTATTTGTCGGCCTGACCCTACCCATAGGGAAGTCTGCTGCCTCCCTGGGGCCAGGGTCAGGGATGTTGCCAGGAAGCTTCCCAACCTGGTTTGCCCCTCTGACTATTATCCTCTTTTGATAGTCCAGGCAGGTAGTGAAGACATTGAAGAGAGAAGCCTGAGGGCTATTAAACGAGACTTTAGGGGACTGGGACGGTTAGTGGATGGAGCAGGAGTGCAGGTGGTGTTTACGTCCATCCCTACGGTGGCAGGGAGGGGTACAGAGAGGACACAAAAAGCCCACCTGTTAAACATGTGGCTCAGGGGCTGGTGCCAACACAGAAATCTTGGGTTTTTTGACCATGGGGCACTTTACTCGACACCCGGCCTGATGGCCGCAGATGGGTCCCTATCTTTTAGGGGAAAACAGATCCTGGGCCAGGAGCTGGCAGGGCTCATTGAGAGGGCTTTAAACTAGGTAAGAAGGGGGATGGGTCTGAAGCAAGGCTTGTTGGAGTTGTGCCAGGGGGAACAATGGCAAGGCCGGGGGATAAGGCAATGGCCCAGCTGAAGTGCATCTACACCAATGCACGCAGCATGGGTAACAAACAGGAGGAGCTGGAAGCCATCGTGCAGCAGGCAGGCTATGACTTGGTTGCCATCACGGAGACGTGGTGGGACCACTCTCATGATTGGAGTGCTGCAATGACTGGCTATAATCTCTTCAGAAGGGACAGGCAGCACAGAAGGGGTGGTGGAGTGGCTCTCTATATTAGAGAGTCTTTCGATGTTGTAGAACTCGAGGCTGGGAATGACAAGGTCGAGTCCCTTTGGGTTAGGATCGGCGGGACCAACAAGGCTAGCGTCCTGGTCAGGGTCTGTTATAGACTGCCGAACCAGGACGAGGAGACGGATGAGGAGTTCTCCAGGCAGCTGACAGAAGTTGCGAAATCTTCAGTGCTGGTTCTCGTGGGGGACTTCAACTTCCCTGACATATCCTGGAAGCACAACACAGCCCAGAGAAAGCAGTCTAGGAGGTTTCTGGAGAGCGTGGAAGATATAGCTTCCGATACAGCTGGTTAGTGAGCCTACCAGAGGTGGCACCCCACTAGACCTTCTCTTCACAAACAGAGAAAGACTGGTGGAGGATGTGATTGTCAGGAGCTGTCTTAGGCAGAGTGACCATGAAATGGTGGAGTTCTCTATTCTTGGCGAGGCCAGGAAGGGGACCAGTAAAACCACTGTATTGGACTTTCGGAGGGCTGACTTTGAGCTGCTCAGGACACTGGTTGGTAGAGTCCCTTGGGAGGCAGTTCTGAAGGGCAGAGGAGTCCAGGAAAGCTGGGCGCTCTTCAAGAGGGAAATCTTAATGGCACAGGAACGGTCTGTCCCCACATGCCCAAAGATGAGCTGGCGGGGAAGAAGACCAGCCTGGCTGAACAGAGAATTGTGGCTTGAGCTTAGGAGAAAAAAGAGGGTTTATAATCTTTGGAAAAGCGGGCAGGCCACTAGGGAGGACTATAAGGATATCGCGAGGCTGTGCAGGGACAAAATTAGAAAAGCCAAAGCTCATCTGGAGCTCAATCTGGCTACTGCCGTTAAAGATAACAAAAAATGTTTTTATAAATACATCAACACAAAAAGGAGGACTAAGGAGAATCTCCATCCTTTACTGGATGCGGGGGGAAACTTAGTTACAAGAGATGAGGAAAAGGTGGAGGTGCTTAATGCCTTCTTCGCCTCAGTCTTTAGCATCAATACCGCTTGTTCTCTGGATACCCAGTACCCTGAAGTGGTGGAAGGGGATGGGGAGCAGGATGTGGCCCTCACTATCCACGAAGAAATGGTTGGTGACCTTGTACGGCACTTGGATGTACACAAGTCGATGGGGCCGGATGGGATCCACCCAAGGGTACTGAGAGAACTGGCAGAGGTGCTGGCCAAGCCGCTTACCATATTTTATCAACAGTCCTGGCTATCGGGGGAGGTCCCAGTTGACTGGCAGCTAGCAAATGTGACGCCCATCTACAAGAAGGGCCGGAGGACTGACCTGGGAAACTACAGGCCTGTCAGTTTGACCTCAGTTCCAGGGAAGCTCATGGAGCAGATTATCTTGAGAGTCATCACGCAGCACTTGCAGGGCAGGCAGGTGATCAGGCCCAGTCAGCATGGGTTTATGAAGGGCAGGTCCTGCTTGACGAACCTGATCTCCTTCTATGACAAAGTGACGCGCTTGGTGGATGAGGGAAAGGCTGTGGATGTGGTCTACCTTGACTTCAGCAAGGCTTTTGACACCGTTCCCTACAGCATTCTCCTCAAGAAACTGGCTGCTCTTGGCTTGGACTGGCGCACGCTTCATTGGGTTAAGAGCGGGCTGGTTAGCCAGGCCCAAAGAGTCGTGGTAAATGGAGTCAAATCCAGTTGGAGGCCGGTCACTAGTGGAGTTCCCCAGGGCTCGGTGCTGGGGGCGGTCCTCTTCAATATCTTCATTGATGATCTGGATGAGGGCATTGAGTGCACCCTCAGTAAGTTTGCAGATGACACCAAGTTAGGTGTGTGTGTCGATCTGCTCAAGGGTAGGAAGGCTCTGCAGGAGGATCTGGATAGGCTGCACTGATGGGCTGAGGTCAACTGCATGAAGTTCAACAAGGCCTCCACCTGGGGCGCAATAACCCCAAGCAGAGCTACAGGCTGGGAGATGAGTGGTTGGAGAGCTGCCAGGCAGAGAAGGACCTGGGAGTGATGGTTGATAGTCGGCTGAATATGAGCCAGCAGTGTGCTCAGGTGGCCAAGAAGGCCAACAGCATCCTGGTCTGTATAAGAAACAGTGTGGCCAGCAGGGCTAGGGAGGTGATCGTCCCCCTGTACTCGGCTCTGCTGAGGCCGCATCTCGAGTACAGTTTTGGGCCCCTCGCTACAAGAAGGACATTGAGGTGCTTGAGCGAGTCCAGAGAAGGATGACGAAGCTGGTGAGGGGTCTGGAGAACAAGTCCTATGAGGAGCGGCTGAGGGAGCTGGGCTTGTTCAGCCTGGAGAAAAGGAGGCTCGGGGCGACCTTATCGCTCTCTACAGGTACCTCAAAGGAGGCTGTAGCGAGGTGGGGGTTGGTCTGTTCTCCCACGTGCCTGGTGACAGGACGAGGGGGAATGGGCTTAAGTTGCACCAAGGGAGTTTTAGGTTGGATCTTAGGAAGAACTTCTTTACTGAAAGGGTTGTTAGGCACTGGAACAGGCTGCCCAGGGAAGTGGTGGAGTCTCCATCCCTGGAGGTCTTTAAAAGACGTTTAGATGTAGAGAGCTTAGCGATATGGTTTAGTGGGGATTGTTGGTGTTAGGTCAGAGGTTGGACTCGATGATCTTGAGGTCTCTTGCAACCTAGAAATTCTGTGATTCTGTGATATATATATATATATATATATATATATATGTAATGTATATCCAGTGTTATGAGTAGTGATTCTCCACATTTTGTTTGAACTGTTCATTTTCACCAGAAGACAGTTGATAGCAAATATCATCATTTTTCTGAGTCATTTTAAAAATAACTGAGACTGATTTTCCATTGTCCTGAAGTCATTTAGCTGGTGTAGAATGGTCCCAGTTCAGCAATCTAGTTTCAGTACATGCCTGACTAAGTGAGTGAATAGTCCCATTGATTTCAAAGGGAGTACTTATACCCTTAATGACAGACACACTCAGGAAAGGCTGATTGAATCAGAGCTAGAGTAGGAGTCAGCCTCTCCAACCTGAAAACTAGCACTTCACACCACTCACTGGCATAAACGTCATTGCAGAGGGAGGGCAGTGCCTGATGCAGTTTTCTAACCCCTAGATTCAGTTAACAGGTAAGTTGCCAGTTACAGGTCCTCAAAGCAATAATTAGGTCTGAAACAGACTGCCAGGCAGCTGCAGCACTGTTTTAAGCAAATAAAAACCAGTTAGTTTAACTGGCATGATATTCACATCTCTGTATGAAATAATTGTGTGAAATTTCTAAATGCACAAAATTATGCAAAATCTAAGCTAACTCAGATAAGTAACAACATAAGAAAAATTACAGTATCTTAAATGTAAATCTTAATGTAATGAGAAAATTATTAAGGTTTAGAAACTGATCAGAGAAGACAAATCAGTCCTCATTTTATCTTTGGAACACTGTTTCCATGTTCAGAGCAGGATTACTATGTTTCTACAGCTAAGGTCCCCAGCTATGCTGAAGCTAAATGCCCATGTAATTTCCACAGACTAAATTATATATCATCTAATTTTGCATTATAAATTTATATGAAATCAGTTGTTTTTATAAAATTTAAATGCTAAGTATTTTTAAACATATACACAAAAATCAAACATATAAACAAAACATATACACAAAAATCAAAGATAAATAATGTATTGGTGGATTAAGCTATTATAGAAATGAATTTCTAAAAAACAATATAAATTATATTTTACATTTTGCTTTGACATATCTGTTACTTTTTTTTAGTTTATTTTTACAGGTACTTTTTTTTTTCTATAAGCAGGACATGGATTGAAAGAGTTGTTAAAAAATGCATTAAATTTAACAATCTTGAAATATTTCTCCCTCCCCAACTCCTCCCGGCCTCCCCAGATTATAAACATTATTCTTGCAAACAGTGAATGCTTTAGGATTCTAGGTACACAAGTGATGTACTTTTTTTTTTTCTTTTTTTTTTTTTTTTTAATAGAAGCTCTGTTAAGTTTACAAATTATAAGATACATTAGTGTACACAGATCTAACAAATAACTTTGACACTCAGATTTTGTAACTGTTCTCCAGGATATCGTCTCCCTTGCTTTCATCACTTGTTCCACCATGTCACAACACAGATATTTTGCTGCCTTTATGTCATGTCATTGGGCTCCTAAGACTGAGAAGCAGAGAACCACAAATGGCTGTGGAAGGTCTAAGGAAGGATCTCTGCCACCATCTGCTGGAAGAGAGCAAGAAGGCTGCACTTCCCTCTCTATCTCCCCACTTTTCAGTAAGAACTTTCTGGGCAGAATTCCTCTGGGGCCACAGCTACACTTCTGTCTACACATATACCACAGGAAAAAGTAAGCCTTCTGAATAAACTGGTAGCAGTCTCCATCCACCATGTTTTAGATCTGCTACTATTAATCTTACTGTCAGGCTGGCAGTATTAGTCCAAGAATGTGTCTCATGGCACAATCCAAACAAGTCACCAGAGCGTTTCTATTCCATACCAGGCAGTGTCACTGGGCTCTACATCACAACCACAGGCAACATTATAGCAAATAACTACACAGACACAAATGTCAATTTCAATACGCCTCCAAATATAACAGGCTTTTAGGAGACAGGCACCAACCAATGCTCTAGAGAGACCTGCCCCCAAGGTATTCCAAGTAGAATAAATAAATAAATATACTCTCTTTCTCTCAAAGTCAGTGAATTTCAAGAACTGCTAGGATTTAACCCTCACGCTTCTTGTTCAAATATTACACTTTATATTTGTGATAATATGTATTTCATAAGTATACAGTCATTTCATTGCATATTTGTTCCCCAAAATGACTCTTTTCCCTGCAAGTATTGTTCTCTCTTATCCCCATCTCACTTATCCTTCATATTTCCCTATTAATTTGCTTAAATGTATTGTCTTTGTCTCTTCTTCATATCCAGTTTCATTTAACCTATTCAGATTGTTATTTTCCTATTTTCAGCAGCATTTCCTTCAGCCTTGTGACCCCTTGTCTATCATTCTCTTTTCCCCTCGCAACCTACTGTAGGTATCTTTATGTTTCTTCTTGGCCTTAGTTATCTGCTGTTTTGAGAGCGTCCCTCCATATCTTTTCTCCTTTGAATCTCTCCCAATGTAACTTCACCTCTTGTGCCACCAAGCTGTCATCCACAGTAGAGGTAGAGATCTATTTTCTCTTTCCAGCTAAAGCTTTCCCTCAAAAGTCTTCATGTGGTATATAAATCTGTATTCAAGCTAGTACTACACACTAAATTACACAGAACATACCTACCATCTGTTCAGAGTAGCTGTAAAGAGTTGCACAGACATCAGTTTCATTGCACAGCAACAAATTTTATTGGTCTTACTAACCCCAGAGACTGTACTACACAGTGAGCACCATCTACTGGCATCTAATTACTTAGGCATGTATGTAGAAATAAAACATTTCTCTATTCATAAACCTAGCAAAATTAATCTTCAAATAATTCACTTGTTCGTTTGTTTATATATTGTTAGATCTTCAGTTAGGTGTCTGTTCAGATCACTGCACGGTAATATCTAGATTTCTGGCCTGAAAGGGAAAAATAGTAAGATGCTTAAAATGAGTTATTTTATATTAAGATAAATATACACGTAATTTAACACACACATTATATATATATATATACACACACACGAACACACACGCATATCAATGATAATTTTAGCTTTAAATCATTTGGTCTTTGCCTTTACCTTAGGAAAGCCTACCAAAAGAAGAAGAACAAAGTCTTAATTCCATAGTAATAACTTCACGTGAATATACTTCAATATACTTCATTTATACCCTGAAAAACTGTTATGTACAGAAAGAGTTTGAAGAATTAGAGATTCCAAACTATGAATTTAATTTGTACAAGTATTTGGTACTTATACATCACAGGAAGAGATAAACAGGAATTTCTAATCATAATGATTTTGTAAGAAATGCACTTTTCATGAGCTTAGAACATCCAAAAGGCAGTTTTTCATTTTCTTGTAAATTTTATACTTAGTGTGAGGAAGGAAGGAAGGACAACAATTGATGTATTCTCTAGTTTGTTTGGTTTTTTTTGTTTGTTTGTTGTTGTTTTGTGATACAAATCATATTATTTCATGTTGTTCAGTTACTATGTTTTAACATTAAAGAATTTTCACCAGTTCACACTTCATTATATCATAGAATATATATAATATATATATATATATATATTATATATATATAGGATATCCTATATATATAATATAATAATATATAGGATATCCTATATATATCCTATATATATATAGGATATATATATATCCTATATATATATAGGATATATATCCTATATATATATATATATATAATATATTTATATAGATTGTATTTGATTATGTTTTGGATCTGTTTATTCTCTGTTATTGTTTCACTCTGGGGGCAGATAGTTTAAAATGAACAAATTTTATTTTAAAAGTAAGGGAATATACAAGAACTCTGGACCAATTTAACTGATAAAAAATGTGGAAAATTTTGATCCTATGCCTTCAAGAAAAAGATAAAGTTTGTCCTGAATAAGGACTTCCTTCCTTTTTTGTTTCTCACATAAAGAGTACTACAGAGGTTATGCCTAGACTATACCAGTTAATTAAGTGTGCCCAGAAGCTTTTCCCAAGTACAAGTAGCATGGAACAGCTGGGACTTGTGAAAAAAATATTCTCTTAGTCTCCACCACAGGAGTTGCTGCAGGCAAGCTGAGCATTGGGAACAGCCATTGGAGTGATGTAAACTCTGAGCTGTGCCAAAAAAATCTTCTTGAAATTAGCTGATTTACACTTAGGGAACATAAGAATAGTTTAATGGAATAGACAATCACATGCCAGTGCCTAGAAATGCTCATTGGCTCTGATTAATCTAGTGGTATAGACACAACCTTAGAGGATTAAAAAGTGAACCTAATCCTAGAGACAGGTTAGTCAAGGTTTACTTCTCAACACTGCATATTCTGCTATGGGAATAACCTGGAATATATCACAAGGTGCACAATTTGACTCATCTGAGATGTGTAATGGGAGATATACAAGAATGTAATGATAATTCAGGAAAATGTACATTTTGTTTAACATCATTGACATGTATATACAATCATCAATCATCTACTTAGTCTTCCTGACCAGGTGGCTTGTAGCACACCGCCAATATGCGGCCCTCTTTTTCCTTTAGGTATAGGAAGAAATTATTTCCTCTGAGGATGGTGAAGCACTTGAACACGCCCACAGAAGCTGTGGGTGTCCCATCCCCAGAAGTGTTTAAGTGTTGGCCTTTGAACAACCTAGCCTAGTGGGAGGTGTGGCAGGGGAGTTGTGATGAGATGATCTTTAAGGTCCCTCCCAACCCTAACCATTCTGCAATTCTTTGATTGTATGATTCTTTGAACTAATTCAAAGTAGTAACTCTACACTGTATAAATACATACCACAGAAGAAATACATTAATGGATATTGTCATTACTTTTACCACCAGTTAAACTATGAGTTTCATGTTATTTTAGAATATCTTCTAACATATCACAATAACTGAGAGGTAATAAAGCATACCAAACAAATTATACTAAATTCTGGTAATAAAGTACTGGTTCAATTAAATATTTTTACACATTTTTATCAGGTAATAGCACTGAAATATCTATAACATTAAGTCTGACAAAAGAACCCTATATATTTTAACAGAAAATCTGATCCATAACAATAAAGACAGTAGTGTAGAAATAAAATCTATGCATTAGATTTGGTACTAGAACTATTGCCCAGACTTCTCAACATTTTCTTCTGGATGAAGACGGTACTTCCAGAGCAAAGATTAAGTTTCCATCCTAAATGACAGTTTTCTTCCAAACCTTGAAAGGCTTTGGTAAAACAACACATTGAGGGACATTTGGGCTGGTTTCATGTTACCCTAACAGCTGCATTCATACAGCAGTTCTTCCACTCTGAATTGAAATAATGAGTTAAGTTTACTTCCTTTCCTGGCATATTGTGCTACCTGAATTTTCCCCAACATAAAATATTCCCTTAATCAAAATAGTCTGTTGGTCTAAAAAGCCATTTAATTATTCTACATTATACTGGATGAATGGAAGTTCATTATCAAAAAGGCTATCAAGCTTTAACAGTGGATTTTTATAAACTTCTACTACTTTTGTCAAATATAATTAAGTCCTTTTATTTTTAGTTTTTAAGTACATGAAAAGAAAACACAATGAAAGTATTTCTTTTATATGGTACCATATATTTCTTAATTAGTTAGTGAAAATAAGGCTTCCTCAGACCGATAGTCTGAAGATTCACTTTTCATGCTTTCACATAACATTATACGTGTGCTTTTAAACTGATTTTTGCAAGTACCTCAAAACTCTGGAAAGGCATATTTTAAAATAGCAATAGAAAATGCATAAATACTTCAATATATTAGATACTCTTGAACCTTGAGGAGTTTTCTTCAACTTGAATTAAAATGTATTTCTTTTGAAAAGAAATGAGAAGAAGCTGAAACATAAAAATACACACACTAAAACCAGACATGGTTAATGCTTACTTTGTGACGTATTTGTTAGTTTCAAGTGCAGAGAGAACTAAAAGGAATATTATGGGCAATTCCTCAATAAGTGTAATGCTTACAAGAAGAAAAAAAAAAAAATGAGGAGAATTATTTTTATGAAACTTTTACCTTCTAAATCCACTAAAAATATTAGTATTATGATAGCAGATCTTGTACTTCAAAACCTGCATTTCCCACTTTTCTTTCAAAGTTGTTGAGTGTTAAATTTGAGTTTCTGTCAATATGAAAAAAATAAATCAAATGAGAAGTTTCCACCTGTACACCAAGGCAGCACTGCCTTAGCTAATAAAGTAATGTAGACATCATGACTAAATTTTATTGGGATCTGTACTGCTTCCCAAACAATGGAGGCTACTCCCTGAACTTTCTTGCTCTTCTTTTATCTCTAGTCAAATTGAAGCATTTCTGGTGATACTACATTTCTGTTGATCTGCACTGTATCAAATATTTCTTTGGAGCTTAAAACATTAAAGAATAAAAATAAAATAAAAGGCATTATATCTAAGAAATTATCTATATAAAATATATTAGAAATTAATTCCTCATGTTTCTTCATAAAACAAATAGATATCAAGCATGTATTTTTAAAAAGAAACACCTAAATAATTTTTGTAAGACTGTATTTTGTACTGGGTCTGCCTGGTATGGAGTTAACTTTCCCTGCAGCAGCCCATACAGTGCTGTGCTCTGCACTTGTAGCTACAACAGCATTGGTGTCACACCAAAATTTTGTCTATTGCTGAGCAGTGCTGGTACAGCATAAAGGCTCTCTTCAAATTCCTCTAAAGCCAATAAGTTGGGGTTGGACAACAAGTGGAGAGGGGATATCACCAGGGCAGCTGACTTAAACTAAGCAAAGTGATATTCCATACCATGTGAATACCATGTCACACTCAGCATTGAAAGGTAGGAAAGGAGAAGGAGAAGGGGGGGAGTGGAGGGAGGGGCTCATTATGAAGACATCTGTCCTTTCAAACAACTACTACACATATTGAGGCTCTTCTTCTCAGCACCTAGATGAACATTGCACATTGATGAGAAATAGTGAATAATTGAGAATAATTCCCTCTGTGTTTCTTTCTCTCTTTCCTTTATTTAAATTATCCTTATCTCAATGGGTAAGCCTTTAAAAAAAAAAAAAAAAAAAAAATCTCACCCAATTGTTATTGTCAATATGCTTAGCAAAAGATTTGTGCTTCCTCTTGACTTATATCATCAACCTGGGTGCTGTCCACTACCTCAAGATTGATTACACAGATTCTGTTTTATTTATTTTCAATAAAATGAAGAGGGTTCTGATTTTCCTGTACAATTAGAAGCCCACAGAAGTAAGTAACTTGTGAGAAAAATTTACTTTGCTACTGATGCACACATACTTGAGAGGTAGCTGGAAAAGAGTCAGTACAGGAATCACAAAAATCAATGTTACACCTACTTGTGCACAGAACATTTTAAAGCCTAAAGCCATGCTTAAATCAAATTCACAGTACATGAGGATTCTACAAGATAATGAGAAAAATGGCAGCTGTTTAGCATAAAATATATATATATATAATTAAAAAATAAACAGTACAATGCCAAATGCATGGAAACTGCAGGTTAAGATGTAGTAACAAGATCTACAATGAATGAATGGTCCTTAGCCTCACAGGGTGTTGACATTAGAAATTAACCTATCACCAGCAATTGTCATGCAGATGTAAGCTGGCAATAGCATTGCATCAGTTTATCTTAGTATTGTGCTGTTAGGAGCACAGTGCATTTAGATAAAGGTTAGAAACTAATTGTAAATTATAAACCTGCTATAGCATAGTGATCCTTTTTTTCAGGCATGGGGGGTGAGGAGTGGGGGGGGGGGGGGGGGGGAAGCAGCTCGAGATGTTACAATTTAGTGTGAATCCAGCACAAGTAAAACTAGTAAATTAGCTAATATGTGGGTTTATCATTGCATTGCATACTAGATCCCAGAAGTTAAATTCAAACTAGACACAAAAAATACATAGCAAATCACATAAATTGTAAAGAAAACTGTGAGGATTTGGTAATCAAGAGAGAGAAAGGAGGGAAAGAAGGATAGAAGAGAGAGTGAAGGAATGTATGAGAGTTAAGAGGGAAAGATGGGGAAAGAAGGAGAGAAAGACTAAGACTAGAGGAAGACACTAAAACTAAAGAAATAGCCCTCTCTTTCTCTCTCTTTCTCTCTCTCTCTCTTTTTTTTTTTTTTTTTTTTTTTTCCCTTACTGGGGAGAATATAAAACACTGATGATATCTGTGAAATATATTTCTGATTTTTCATTGCATACTGCTAAAATCCAGATTACTGGGCATGAAACCACACTTTTGCTAATGCTGTCTTGTGCATAGTAGTAGTGGGAACTGTAACACCACAAATCTCTTTCAGTTGAAGATAAGGTGACCGATAACCAATATTTTTACAGAATAGTTAGAATTCAACTAATCTCATCAAGACACATTTCTTCTTTTGCGCTAAGTAGGATGTGATACCTTTCAGCAATGAGGATAAAAGGACACTTGAACTGGCTATAACGCTCAATACTATCAATGACTCTAGTAAACTACAGATAGGTAGTTGAACACCTGTAATAAATTTTGCTAAAAATTGTCAATCCTGCCAAAAAAAAAAAAAAAAGTCTCTAATCAAGGAAAGGTGGTTATATCTAAATATCTATATCTAGATAGATAGATAGATAGATATTGGAGGGGTGGGGACGAAGCTTTGTCGTCCATCATTTTTGCGTTGGTATACTCTAGCAACTTTTAAGGGACTGAGAGATCAAGAACTGTTCATCTCAATGTATGTTTAAAATGCCATCCAAAGTTTACTTAGTTTACTTAGTTTACTAAGTAAAAAGTCTTGTAAGATTTTGTATGCACAGTCTTGATGGCTTGCATGTTTCAACTACACTGAGATCACATACAGCAGCAGTGCTGTAACATAGCAGCAGGAAACAGGTGCAAATAGGATAGCTATATACAGGATAGCTTCCCCTGTCTGCAGCTCTCCTTCGTTATTATGGCCCTCAGTTGAAGTCTAGTTTCAGGCATCATGCACTCATCTATAACTGATGTAAAGAGCCTAAGCCATTAGTGCCTCCATCAGACCTATGCCTCATGACAAAGTTTTACCAACCCATATACCTGTGCACAGTTAGCACAAGGAATTTTACTGACTACTTAGATTTTTTATTGATGACTTTGAATGGACCTTCCCAAAATCATAGAATGGCTGGGCTTGGAAGTGACATCAAAGATCATCTAGTTCCAACCCACTTGCCATGGGCAGGGATGTCACCAGGGCATTGTCCAACCTGGTTTTGATCACCTCCAAGGTTCGACCATCCACAACTTTTCTGAGCAGCCTGTTCCAGTGCCTCACTATCCTCTGAGTTAAGAATTTCCTCCTAACTTGAAATTTAAATCACACCTTTTAATTTAAAGCCATTCACTCTTGTCCTGTCATTGTCTCTCTGAGCAAAAAGTTGCTCTCTATCTTTTTTATAAAGCCCCTTTGAGTATTGAAAATCTGCAATGTTACCCTGGAGCTTTCTCTTCTTCAGGTTGGACAGCCCCAGTTCTCTCAGCCTTTTTTTCATAGGAGAGGTGCTCCAGCCCTCTGATCAACCTTGTAGCCCTCCTCTGGACCTATTCTAACAGATCCACATCCTTTTTGTGCTAGGGACCTGAGCATAGATCAGCATTCCCTGGGTGAAACCTTAAAGCCAATTCCTTATTCACTGAATGGTCCACTCATCAAGACCATCTCTGTCCAATTTGGAGATAAGGATACCACGTGGGACCATGTCAAAGATGTTACAGAAGTCCAGGGAGATGACATCAGTTGGTCTTCCCTTGTCAGCTGATGCAGTTGCTTCATCTTAGAGGGACACAAGATTGGTCAGGCACAATTTGCCCCAGTGAAGCAGTGTTGATTATCTTGGATCACCTCCTTTTCCTGCTTGTACCTTGACATTTCTTCCAGGAGGACTCACTCCATGATCTTCCCAGGCACAAATGTGAGGCTCACTGGTCTGTAGTTCCCTGGGTCTTCCTTTCTACCCTTTTGTGGTGGTTTTACTTGGGTGGGCAGCTGAGCTCCACCACAACCCCACTCTCACTCTCTCTCCTCAAAGAGGAATGGGGAGAAAATATGATGCAAAGGGTTCAAGGGTTGAGATAAAGACGGGGAGATCGCTCAACAATTATAGTGATGGGAAAAACAGACTCAGCATAGGGAGACAGTAAGATTTCTTGCCTATTATTAACAAGTTAGAGAAGTGAGAAACAAAGGAAAACAAACAAATAAACAAAAAAACAACAACAACAACAAAAAAACACACCTTCCCCCCACCCACCCTCTTCCACCTCCTTTCCCCTGAGGGGTGCAGGGGAATGGGGGAATGGGGGTTGTGGTCAGCCTATAGCCCTTTGTCTCCACTGCTCCTTCTTGATCACTCTCGTCCCCTGTGCTGTGGGGTCCCTCCCACGGGATCCGGTGTGGGCTTCCCACAGGCAGCAGCTCTTCAAGAACTGCTCCAGATATGGGTCCATACCATGGGGTCCATCCCTCAGGAACAAACTACTCTAACCTGGGTCCCCCACAGGCAGCAGCTCCTGCCAGGTACCCTGCTCCTGCATGGTCTCCTCTCCACAGGCTACAGGTCCAGCCCAGAATCTTCTCCAGCAGGGGTTCTCCACAAGATGCAGCCTCTGTCAGTACAGGTCCACCTGCTGCACCATGGTCTCTTCCACGGGCTGCAAGGGGACAGCCTGATTCACCATGGTCCCCATCACAGAACACAGGGGATTTCTCTGGCACTTGGAGCTCTTCTCCCTCTCCTTCTTTGCTGACCTTGGTGCTTGGTGCCTGCAAGGCTGTTCCTCACTCCTCTCACTCTCCCAGCTGCTGTGTAAGAGTTTTTTTTTTTTTTTTTTTTTTTTTTCTGTCTTAAATATACTGTCACAGAGGCGCAAACAACATCACTTATTGTCTCAGCTCTGGCCAGCAGTGGGGCCCTTGCCTTACATGAGGCAGCTTCTAGATTCTTCTCACAGAAGCCACTCCTATGCCCTCCCCCCCCTGCCCCGCCGGGGGGCTCCAGCTACCACCTAAACCCGCTACACATTTTGAAAAATGGGAGTTATGTTTTCTTTTTTTCCAGTCATTAGGGACTTATCTGACTGTCTGGACTTTTCAAATATGATGGAGAGAGGCTTGGCAACTACATCAGCCAATTTCTTCAGGACCCTGCCATGCACGTTATCTAGCCACGTAGACTTGTACTTGTTTAGTTTCATCAGGTGGTATTTAACCTATTCTTCACTTACAATGGGAGTGACTTTTCTCCTCCAGCCTTCATCTTCAGGTTCATGGAAATGAAAGACATTGGAAACCTGACTGGCAATGAAGAGTGAGGCAAGAAGTTGTTGAGTCTATCATTCTTCATGCCTGTTCTTACCACTTCACTCTTCTCATCCATCAGAGGGGTCACACTCTCCTTGGCCTTTCTTTTCTGACCAAGGTACCTATAGAATCCCTTCCTGTTATTCTCTGCACCCCTTGCCAAGCTCAGTTCCATCCTTGACTTGGATTTTCTGATCCCATTCCTGCACACTGAGACATCATCCATGTACACTTCCCAGGCCACATATCCCTGTTTCCACTTCCTGTGCATCTCCTTCTTGCACTTCAGTTTGACCAGCTGGTTTTTGCCCAGCCATCTTGGTTTTCTGTCCTCCCTGGCTGCTTTCTTACTCAGGGGGATGGAGAGTTCTTGTGCTCTATGGGAAACATCCTTAAAGAGTTTCCAGCTCTGTTCACCTCCTTCTTTCCTAAGGAGAGTGATCCAGGGCATCTCATCCACTATGAGACCAAAAGGTATTTAAAACACAAAAGCCAAGAAGCTTATTTGAATAAAAAATATAAACTTATAAATAAAGAAAGCTCTTTTCACACAGCATGGGAAAATCAAAGAAAAATTGCCAAACGCTTCACACAACAGCACTGGAGGAGAGTCCTTTCTTCCCACAAACTCAGGGGTATTTTCCTGAGCTGCAGTTCTGCCAGTTCTCAATGGCCAACATGCAACAGTTTCTCAGTGTTCATGAAGTGCAAGCTTCCAACTGCAGCTGCAGTTCTCTGGAAGTCTTACCCTCTAATCTCAAGTTACTAGCCTGAGTAAATTCAGTAGTTCTCAAAGAAAACGAGCAACTTCACATCTCAATGTCTTACCAGGCTCTCTTAAAAGAACAGGAGTGAAAATCTTGAAAGAAATAGTGGGCAGTAACCCATAATCTCATGCAATATATATATTTGCATAGCATGTATTTGCATTTAAACTGATCAGTTGGAGCAGTATCTCTTCTTGGTAGATCCACACTATTCTTTAGTACTACATTACCTTGTTACCACTTGCTAAATGGGGATGGACTGTGCCATATAAATTCAAATTCTGCTCTCATTACTCCTGCTTCCTTTGTTAAATGCATATTTTTTGTTCCTGGGAAGGGCACGCAGAGAAAGGCAGTCTCATCTACAGCCATGCCACAAACAATGCCCTTCCAGGAACAGAACAATAGAGGTACACATGAATTGGAATTTGCTTGCCAGCTGAGAGGATGTTGGAAATATCTTCCACTCTGGCTTCAGCACATTTTTGTCCACACTGAACAGGCAAGGACTCTGCTGACCCTACCCATTTCAATATGGGCAAGCTCTCACTGAGAGGCAAGTGGCTGCACAAAACTAAATGTACCACAGAGAGATTTACTTTTGTGTTTCTTTGCAAAATACTACACCAGTCAAAAGATATTATAACAGAACTAATCAGGTTACACCCTGTTTCTGCTCTTCACCCTGAAACTGTGATTTCTATGTCACCATACATGCATAGTCAGATAACACAAGTATTTATAATAGTGATTAAAGCTTTCTGCATGGCACCAGCATGACTCATAATCTTACTATCCTTCTGTGAGTGATAAGCATCTGTGTACACACATTTTGAAAATATACATTTCTGCACTTTTCAAAATGCAACCCACAATATAATATTAAATCACAGCAATTTATTTAAAAGAACAGGTTTTGAGTTTGATGGAGGAACTTTTTTCAAACCACATGACTATTTTGCTCACTAGAACTAGCAAAAAAATGTAAAATTGTTTATTGCTACAAATGCCATTGTGACAAAAAAACATACACAATACAGAAACTTTAAATTCAATAACAAAAATTATAAAACATGTCTCTCAATTCCTTTGTGACATTTTCTTCCAGAGCCAAGAGAAACTGCATACTACATCATTGCTTAGTAACCCTGAAAACTGAATAATGTCTGTTTCTAAACATTTTACACATCACCCTGAATCAGCTGAATACCTCATTTTTCTTTCACAGATTTTTGAATATCTTTATATTTTATCTCCAGCATTTATTTTTCACTTTAACTACAGATTATTCTTATTTTTTTAAAATTTTTATTTTGCCAAACAACTCTTGCCAGCAAATTCTATTAAGAAATAAAGATCAGAATTAGAATTAGAATTAGATTGCATGGAAAATTACTATTTTTATATTTCTCAAGGGAGAAGCATAAGGTGAAATATATACCATACATATGCTGTGACTGCATTAGGAAAGAGGATCACTATAGACCTTCAAGAAATTTCTAATTGAAGAATAATTTACAAAATTCTCAATATAATGATACAGTTATAGAAATTTCCAAACCCATAACAGATGACTTCATATATCTTCCTTTTTTTTTTTTTTTTTTTTTTTTTTTTTTCCTTGTAATTCTCGAGATGCTCTCATTCTCCCAGGCAGTCTTATATGTTTTATTTAATTGATTCTGTAGGCACTTAGATGTTATGGAGAGATGGAGTGCAATTCCTTTTAGAAAAGCATAACCAGCAAAAATGAGTTTTCTGCTGTGATTGAAATCACATTGTATGTGCACAACTATTGCCTCTGGCAAAAAAAAAATAAAAAAAAAAATAAAAATAACACAAGAAGATATGTTACATGGTGCCAAAACATGAGGAAGACTTTTTCTAAAATGTTTAACAACATTTTAGGTCTGTTCACGATCCCAAGGAAATTCAGTTTAAGACTCTTAATTATTTCAAGGGAATAAAAAACAATTCTTTATTTAAGAATAAATAAATTATTTATAAGCAAAAATTATAGTCATGTCTACTTCTTGAGTTAAATATTTATACGATTACCTTAGTTACCATTATAGTAGTGTTAATATTTCTCATGAATTAAGTAATTTAAGAAACCACATGTATTTGTGAATTAAGCATGAAACTTAGACAAAATTTTAAACAAATACTTTCATTAAATAGTTAATAAATAAATAAATAATAAAGTCACCTATGCAAAGTACTCAGTCTTAAAGCACTCTTACTCTTTGTATTTTAACTCTGGTTGACAGAATAATAGCAGATATTGTGAAATTTAAGTAATGTAACTGCAAGTATTGTGTTTTGTTAGTCACATATACAGGGTAAAATTTTCCCTATGAATTACATGATAATTTTTCATGACAGTTCACACCATTATCATTCTTCTTCAAATAATGGGAACAATAATTATTTATTTTTCCAGTAATATATACATATATATGAATATATTATTTCTAATGAATTACAAACACTGAGGTTTTTCTGTTCCCACCTGTTCTGTTCTGTTCTTGAGCTGAGAAACAATTGTGCCACAATGGAAACTGAAATGGGATTGAAAGGTATTACTCTACTCTGAGAAACTTGTAAAAATATAAAAGGCAGTGAGACAATGTACTATGTTAATGATGTATCAGATTACAAAGAAATTAGACATGATATAACAGAATCCAGATAAGAATATATGATTTTGGAAAAGGATAGACAAGAATAATGTGTTAAAGTAATGGTTGAAATTTTCTACAGAATCTTAGGATCAGACTGGAATAAGATCTGAGACCATTTATATCATCAGAGACTAATTGCCTCATTAAGACAGACTAAATTCCTAAGTTATTACTGGAATTTGTTCAGATGTGTTCATTTGGATCTCAGGGCCAAATTCCTTGAAGGATGAAATAAGTGATAGTTCTGAAACTGCCCCAGTGACATTTTTTGAATGACCTTGACAATTAACACATTTTGGAAGAACAGGTCATAGAGTTCACCTGAGTAGTGTGACTTGAATGTGTGAGCAAAACAAACAGAATTAGCCCTGTAGTTAAAGTTCGCTATTTCATAACACTGGGTGAAAACCAAGTCAAGGAAGATAGCTGGACTGAAAAAGAAAACTAATGGAGGAGTAAAGGGAATCAAAGTCAAGAAGTTTTTGCCCTTTTTCTTATCTTTTTTAACAAGATAGAAATAATACTGCTTGGTTAGCATAGTTGCTGATGGGGGATGTGAAACACATTTTTGATCTAACACTAAACACTTGAAGTAAACTAATCCCTGTCAAAAGTGTCAGTCTAAAATTGGTTCACACAGAAAAGATAAATTTGCAAAACTCTGCACCAGCAGATGGTATCACTTTCCAGTGCCATTGTCAGATAATAATAATTATTAAAAATCATATTATTAAACCTGTACTGGGAGAAGTACAGAAAGAAATTTAATATGACCTTTCAGAATTTTTCATATATGTCCATTAGGTACACATTTGGAGAAATCTAATATATTCTGAATAATTCTCCAGCTGCAGTCCTTGCTACACAATGGTGTCTGACAGGCGGTTTCACAGATAACATATTAACTCTTCACAGATCCAGGCAGTCAGCTGAAGCTAAACATTAAACATTCCAGAAGGCATCAAGAGCTACCCATGTATTTTGAGAAAATAAGCTTTACTTTCCATTCCCATCTCTGAATCCATCTGTTCAGGGACTTTGGAAGATGTAATTTTGTCTGTTTAGTCCTAGTACAGCTGGGAATAAGCAGTCAAAATAATTTTGCAACAATATTTTTGAATGTCTATGATTTCCCTTTGATGTAGTATGCAAAATTTAAGCCTTCCACACACTTCAGTGCTTTCAAATAGTTTAAATATATGGCGTAAATAGATTAATATTTGATTTTGACTTTTCTCTTTCCTCTTGTTCTGCTAACAATATTATTTAACCTGATAGTAACAAAAGGATTCCAAAAAGGTTAGCCAATAACAAAGAGAGGCATGAATTGGTATTTGTATACTTGAGGCTCAAATATGTTTATAAATACAATAAGGCTGAAATTTGGCCCAGCATGATATTTTTGCCCTTTTAGATGTAGTTTAACAGAAAGGGAACAAACTCATACAATCATAAAAGTCTTGTCTGAAAAGAATCTCTGGAGGCTACCTAGTTTAATTTCTATTTGAAGAGAAATTATCCCCAGCAGTTGGTCAAATCAGCCTTGGCTTTGCCTACTAAAGTCTTGAAAATTACCAAGGAAGGAGATGCCATGAGTTTTATAGGTAAACTGATCCTATATTATATCCATATATATCTGAACCCCAAATCCCTACTCTTGGCAGTCAAAAAGTTTTCCTAAGATCCAATCCAAAACTGTAACTCATGGGCATTGCCCCATCACATCTCCTGTCATTACAGGGAAAGTTTATTTCTGTGGCCTTTGTAACTCATCTTCAAGTGTCTGTGGATTATCCCCAAATAATATGCAACAGAGAAGTGTTCCATCCTTGGAAGTGTTTAAGAACAGTTGAGCAACCAGTTGAGCAACAGTTGAGCAAGTTGAGCTTGAGCAACCTGTTCTAGTGAAAACTGTACCTTCTTTGTAGAACTCTCAAGAAAGAGAACCTTCTAGTTTCTAGTGCCCTAATCAACCTTTTCTTGTACATATGTTAAGATAAAAGTACATAAAAACAAACTAATAAACACACACACAATAAAAGATGACCACATTTTTTTAATATTATTTTTTCCTCCTCATTCATATTTCAAAGCATCTGACTAGATTTATTTTGATGTTTATACAAGAGACCTTTGATGTGGTCCAAGCAGTCAACCAGAAAGTGTTGCTGTGTGATTAGCTTGTGGTCCTGTGTTCTGGTCTTCATCATACAGAGTGCTTTGCATTGATCTATCATTGCATTTCAGCTACTATATATCTCACTGATTTCACTGACACAGAACCCATGTTTTATCATCTTGCTAGTGCCAAAGTACTCTGCTATGGACAGTACTATGGACAGTACTCTGCTATGGACAGATCCTTGGAAGGAATTAACCCAAATTTTGGTGCCCAAATCTCATTGAAAAAAAAAAGGTAACTGAGCCTTAAATAGAAGACAGGCACCTATATAGGAAATTTAATTCTTATTAAGCAGAATTCACATCTATTAACACTCCATCAAACCTGTAACACCATTTCTGAACTACAGCTACATGAAACCAAACTTACAATTTCTGTCTCATCAGTGGCTCAAACAGATGACATGTTAGTACACAAACTGCATTTATCTTCTATTTAAGACATCTCTAGTCCCTGGATTATACACTGAAATACATACTGATCCTAAGCTTTTTTCTTGGGAACATTCCTCCTAAAATTCCAGTGGTATATGTGGTCTACAAAATCAGGCTTCTTTTGAGATTTTTGTTAATTTTGTTAATTTTGCAGGAGTGTTTTCAACCAGAACCTCAACTAAAAACAGATAGATTTAATGAACTGATTTGCTGACATGACAAATTTAATTCACAATACCGATCTGGAGACATCATATGCAAAACTGAACATGCAATACAAAGAATTAAGTCTCTCACTGTCACTAGGAAGTGTTAGATTACCACTACAGGGGAACTGATATACAGGCAGACAAAAAGCAATGTAAGAAGAGTAACCATTCTTGGCAAGAGCTATAAAATTAAACGACAAATTTTTCTTTAATTTGTTTAGGATTGTTGGGTACTGCTATATACTGGACAATATAGAAATATATCAGTTTACAATGGAATTTCTTAATATGGTATAAATTTGCCTAGAGATATAAATGACATCATAACAGATGAGTAAAATTGATGACAGTGCAATATGTCACTATCCCTGCTACCTAGTTTAATTATGATTATAATCTATAGTTCAACCTTTGGAATTCAAATCTGGAAAATATATACTTTTTTGTTTGAGCTCTGTTCTAGCCTAGACTTTTCTGATGATCAAGCCAGCTATGCTAAAGTGAAATTCTTTATGAACATCACTGTGTACAAAAAAAGGTGTTTATTTCATGATCTTGTGTCCAAGTGAATGACTACAAATGTCTGCACTCCAGCCTTTTGTCTAAGAAAGTGGGATGGAATCCCTTGGAATGGTAACAGTTCCAGAGAAAACAAACTTAATTCTCATGAAGTCAATTTTGGAATGCATTCATAGCTAAATTTATAAATTATAAAATTCGTGACTGTGTCCATATTTACTTGAACAGATGAGAAAATAAAGGTTGAATATGCCTTCTTCTTGAACATTTTGTTTAACAGAACGTAAAAAAAAAAAAAAAAAAAAAAAAAAAAAAAAAGAGGAATTTTGCCACTTTTAATGTCCCTTCTTGAGCATATCTTGAATTGTTTATTAAGAGGACTTCTATATTCTCTCCCTTTGCATGCATTAAATGAGACATCATCTTTAAGATTTGATTATTGCACTGTGTTTCTATAGCAACCCCCAAGGAAGGTCTATTAAGCAACCTTCAAAAACAACAGCAAAATATATATATATATATCTTTAATCATAAACAGTGTATAAATGAGAGAAAATCCTCTCTTTAATTATTAACTACCTGATTAAGAGTACCTTAAAGACCTTAGTATTGTATGATATATATATATATTATATGATATATATATATCATACAATACATATACATACATACATATATATACACAATACAATACAAACAATACATATATATATATATAATATATATCATATAATCATATACAATCATATTATACTATACATGATTACACACATCCTAAATATATATATTTAGGATGAGAGGACTCTCTAAAGTGAATGGACGACTCTGAAAGAAAGAATATGACAAATATTTAAATCAATATTTACCCAAGTAAAATTGAATTTGGTTCACACCATTTTCCCATTGAAAGTTGAGATGAGGTCCTTGTCTTGACACAAATAAGTGCATGTCTACACACTCCATCTTCAGAATGCCATCTGAAATGTTTGTAAATGATGCAAATGGCTATTGTTGAATATGTATTATAAAACAAAGAAAAAAAAAAAAACACCTCCTACAAAACTACATCTTAAATGTTCTACCCTAACTTAAATACATTTAACCTTAAACCAACATATTTTCTAACTTGTGCTAGAATATATTTTCATGTCTGGTTGATAAAACCTCTTTCATCTGAACCAAAATATATATAGGGACTGGGCTTCAGTGTCATCTATGGAGTTTTCTCCCAAATACACAGTAAATCAATTACAGTTTTGTGATATGTTTTCAAACTATTGTGCAGCCCACTTCTGAAGCAGAGCTTTCCAAGACTGTCTTTGTTGTCCTAGGAAAACAAAGCAAAAATACATCTACAGAAGCTGAAAACAGTTACGCCAGATTCTGTGTGTTCTCTATTCTTTTCACGGTCAGCTTTTTCACCTTTGGACTGGTGAAATGAAATCTGAAGTAACCAAAAAAGAGAGCTGGGAAAGTATTCAGGAATTCATACAATTTCATTATTCTGTCTGAAATTGTTTACAATACTTATCTCACTATTTTTATCATGTTCCTTCTGCAGGTATTGTCTTGACGTTTAATACACACAAGTGAGAGGCGATAACTTTTCTTTAAAATATGGTGTTAAAGATTAATAGAACTGAAATCAGAATTAATATGACATCTAAAACTTCAGTTACTATATGGTTCTACTTCAGTGAGGAAATGGTGCCAAATTTTTGGTCTTCAAAATAGAGTGGTGAAAGTTTCCAGAGAAGCAGAAAAGCAGCTGGGAAGAAGAATGTTTTATATTCACAAACCCACACATATAAAGAAAGATGAAGTGACAGATATGAGACATTAATAAACTGAAAAGAACAATAAAATGTGCTGTGTACAATGGGTTGAAACACTCCTCAAATTCAGGAATAATGTAAGGGGAGAATGTTTTATGAAACCTAGACATTTATGGTACCTACCTCAATGTATTACTGATTTCTTCTAGTATTAATACTGAATTTTCTAGCTACCATCAAATCTTTAATATCAGACCATGTCAATGGCTGATTTACTGCTTCAGTATAGGAAGTTAAAAAAATAATTCAAGAAAAAAAATCATTAACCTAGTGGGATTTTGTTCTTAAAGTTCAGTTATACCCAAGATGAAATTTAATAAGATCGAGACTAAACCATTAAATGGTGTCTCAGCTGAAGAATAGCTCCTTCAAATTCTGTCTGATTTCTGTCTTATGACTTTTTGAAGGCACTACAATTGTCAACCACAGAAAATTGAGTTGAGTCAATCTAATAATTCCATGATCCACAAACAAATGAAGCTTGTCTTCCTCTGTGGCATAAGGCTGAATTTCCATATCACTTAATTTTTAAGAAGTACTAAGCTACTTTAGCAACATCTTTGTAGAAGCCTCTGTTCTCTGGAAGACCTTTGTTTTAATAAAATATCTTGGAACTTAGTCTTTGAGACCTTTATCCCTTGTTCAATTTCAGCCACACTAGATATGAGAATTCAAAAGACACAGAAGGACAGGGTCATTTTTTTTTTTCCTCTTCTCTCTCTCTGGATGTGTCCAAATACTTAAATCCACAAGGTCACTACATTTTCACATTTTAACATGGAAGCTTCTGAACTTAATTCCATGGATAATATTACATCTGTTTCAAGATAAAATTTATTATATATATACTTTTAGAACATCCTAAGGAATATGACTGACATAGTTTTCACAGCTCTTTTTGTAAGACATGTTTTTTATTTTTAAAAAATATAATAATAATAATAATTAAAGCAATCCTTTTAGACATTGTCTTATTTAAAGCAATTAATCTGAATTTTCTTATTTTATACAAGATACTATAAGAAAACCTTTTATCTCTATAGTCATGTTATTTCCTATATAATTTAAAATAGGTAGGCAAACATTTCTCTCAGGTGAAAACAATGAAAGGAAAGGAAAGGGAAAGGGAAGGAAAGGGAAGGGAAGGGAAGGGAAGGGAAGGGAAGGGAATGGAAGGGAAGGGAAGGGAAGGGAAGGGAA
>CM021732.1:88080698-88178352 GCA_011075105.1 Heteronetta atricapilla
CTGTACTACCCGCTCTTCCATCTTGCGGGTAGTACAGTAGGAAAGGAAAGGAAAGGAAAGGAAAGGAAAGGAAAGGAAAGGAAAGGAAAGGAAAGGAAAGGAAAGGAAAGGAGAAAAGAAAAGAAAAAAGAAAAGAAAAGAAAAGAAAAAAGAAAAGAAAAGAAAAGAAAAGAAAAGAAAAGAAAAGAAAAGAAAAGAAAAGAAAAGAAAAGAAAAGAAAAGAAAAGAAAAGAAAAGAAAAGAAAAGAAAAGAAAAGAAAAAAGAAGAAAGGAAAGAAAAAAAAAAGAAAAAAAGAAAAAAAAGAAAAAAAAGAAAAAAAGAAAAAAGAGAAAAATAAATAAGAAGAAAATGAGACCAAACCACAAAGGAATAAAATATTTGGATAAACACTTTTTTCATCCAAGAAAATTGATAATTAGATGGGGATTTAAGTACTGAGAAAAAAAAAAAAAGCATGCAGATATGGTATCTCAAGTCTTTATGTCCCATGTGAGTTTTCTTATGATTTTGTATAACAAATGGTAAAATGACAGTGTACAACAGAAGAAAATCGGTCATTTTGTTATTAGTAGAAAATTCAAATACGACAAGCCCAAATGTTTCTCCATAATCTTAGAGGTAGGCACATATCTGAATTTCTGTGGGAGTTCTTTCTCACTCCGAAGTTTGTCATAAATAAATTATGATTAGATAATTAAAAATTATCATAATGCACAAGTGTACATTTTGAAAATGAAAGTGATTCTGGCAGTGTTCATTCTTTTTTTTTTTTTTTTTTTTTTTTTTTTCTCTTGAGATTGCAACATTTTTGAAAATTCACAGATATAATATCAAGACTGTTGATTGGTATTTTATTCATTATGTTCACCAAATCCTCTTAAACAAGACAGGTAAGTGGATCTGTAAAAACACACTAGATATCTATTCTCCATATCTGAAGTGTTTCATAAAGTGTTTCATTGCTGTTTACAGATCTTAACTTCGCTGCACAAGGTAATCTATAAAACCAACCTACACTCCACAGCTCTAAGCAGATAAAGTTTATTAAAATTAAATACTTGCATTATAAAAAGAAAGTTGCTTAATAGAGGAACAGATGGTTAATGGGCTGTGACTAGCCACAAATGAGTTGTGAATATTACAAGAATCTATCAGCAGATAGCAAAATTATTCTGGACAAGGACCAATGGCCTAGAGTTAGTACACATTCTAATTTAAAACCTTTTTTTTTTTTTTTATTATTAACAATATGATGGAGTCACTTTGCTGGAAACAATTGAACAGAACTGACAAATTCATAATGCTTCAGACCATGAAATCACAACTGGTCCAATCACAGATATATTTATCATGCCTGTAGAGATATTATTATTGTTACATCTTATAACCTTTCTCACTGTGATAACTGGTCCTTGGAAATAGGTCAGTTTTGCAAAATAATCCACTCAAATAAATTTATTCATAAGACCCAGCAGTACACAGACATACACACACACATATATATATTAAAAATAAGACTCTTTCATAAATTTTCTTCTTAAGAAAGCACTTGAGAAGCACTCTAATAGAGCTTTTAACATAGAAGGGTAAATGCTTTGTTCTATATGTCTGTGTTTAGAGATATTTTTACATTTAAGTGTGAAAGCAAATGTAATGAGTAAATAAACATTTGACTTCTATCTGCTTGTAGAGCTTCCTTCTAGGCAAAGGAACACCAGTCTGTTTTGCTTCTATAAAACTTTAAAAAGATTTAAAATGCTGGCACATTAAACCTTTATTACTTTATTTTTTTCTATTTTACTTGTGGTACTTACCAAGAGCATAAAATCTATGAAAGCTGTCCAGGACAACATAGTACAAGAAACTCACGCAGACTAAATCAAATAGATGCACTATAAGTATTTATATGGATGTATTTAAGCTTAATTGGACTCAATAATCCCTGGTCCTATTTCAGTTTTTTCAGTATTTCAATGAAATGCTTTTAATTTTAGATAATTGTAACAAAATGTCGGTATTGTTTTAGTAAACAAATATACACTAGTGCTTCTCTAAAGGAAATAAAACTGTAGTAATTCCTCTTTTAACTAAAAATCACGTAACAGAAGAACATCCCAGTTTTAATTCAAAAATTCCGGTGATGGAAGATCTACAGGAATGATTCTTAATTAATGATCCATAATTAAAATATGTTTCATCAAGTTTATATGAATAAACTTGATGAAACATATACATTTACCTCATATATTTGAAACATAAGATCATATTATATTTGCCAGGTATCTAAAAGCTATATTTTCCTGTTTCCTCTGAGCTAACTGACTGATCTCTGAAAACAATAGCTCTCTGAAAAAAAAACAACCAACCAACCAACCAACAAAGAAACAAAAATGTTTTGAATTCCCTGAGTCTTTAATAACAAACTTGTGCTTTTAACTCAAGCTTATTCTGTGTTCCTTCTAGATCTTCAACACATTTATTTTTGCATAGACACAAAAATTGTAAGTATTTTCCTAACAACCACAATCAGAATAAACAGAAAACGTAACTTTCTCACTCACTATTGGTAGCTAGGAATTGTATTAAATTTTTGAAGTAATTATTTCATAGTGTAAACTAATATTTTTAAATTAATATCTGATTATCTTCAAGATCTGGTGAGCTGGTGTTTTTTAAACATTCCAATTTGCATTTTGTAAAAATGGCCTATATTTTTTTTTCTAAGTTTTATGACTTTATATTAGGGAGTAATTCTAATTCATTACATTACGTACATTGGAATGCAGATACAATATATTAAAAATATTATTTTAAAAATATATTTGAGTAAGTTCTCATAATGTCCATTTCTTTGTACTTAAAACTTGAATAACATGCAACTGTAGGTTATGACACAAAAAATTCATTGAAAAATATTCTTAATTAGAATAACATACTTGTGCATTTTAAATTGGAAGCCAGAAAGAAACTTTTGAAACTAACATTTTTTCTTTAAATTCTTCGTCGTCAAAATTAAAATTTATTTTATGTCACAATAGTCCTATAACTTAAATTGTCAAGATATTTTGATTTATTTTTCTTCAGATCAGTACAAGATTACTATTTGCATAAGGTAATTTTAATCTGAAAAATAAGCAAGTATCTGTTAAACATGATATAATGCTACTAAACTACTTGCACCTTCAACATTTTATCAATCTTTCTTCTACTCAAGTCTCTAAAGTCTACCCTGGTAATCTATGGTGAAGGTTTAATTACCTTCTATTGATCATGAGATTATACAGTTTGATGGTTTGTTTATATATTTTTAATCAAAAACAACAAAAACCAAAACTTTCTGAATAGTAAAGATACCAGCATATTAAATTTTCAGTCTCAAGAGAAAGGAAAAAAAAAATACTTTGCTATTGTAATAATAATCTAATTAAGCAACTGATGAACCAAAGATATTATGGCTTCTTTTTGATCTTTGTCTATTAGTTGGGCTTTTTTCTTTCTTTCGATTTCTCTTTCTCTAACTAATTTTAGTACCATGTGAACTCTTTAGCGCCATGTGAAAACTGTAGATTGTCTTTTTCTCAGGTCTGTCAGCAACAAAACAAAACCTCATGAACATAGCAAATACATAAATTGGTTCCCAATAAATAATAAATCACAGTTCTTCTCAGTTAAATGACTTAATAAAGTCTGTCCCAAGAGAGAACTTGTATTTTCAGTATCTGGATAACTCAAGGTTTCTTATAACTACTGGGTACCTGATCAGCTATTTGAAAACAAGGTAGTTTCTTACCTACCAAGCAACATAATCTAGTCTGCATAATTATATTTGTTCCTTCAAAGACTTCTGCTAATACAGGGACAATAATTTTCTGTGTCTTCCATTCTATAGCCCTTCTCACTTCAATGAGATTATCAAACCCACAGTTTTCAATCAAACTTTAAATGCATCAGGTAACATTGTCATATACTCATAAACATAAAAAAAAAAAAAAAAAAAAGTTATATTATATTTGATTTGTCCATTGTAAGCAAAACTGTAAAGAAAAGGTCTCTTCAAAGGTCAGCTGACAAGTTGTTAAAATTTACTATTCAGAATGAAGCACTGACCATGAAAAAGGAAAATTAGACTAAGTGAAGATAGCACTTTACAATCAAGCTACCTCAAACCTTCCAAAAAAAAAAAAAAAAAAAAACCACCTGCCTCCCTTCATGTTTGCCCCTGGATTTAAGCTAACAAAAATATTACACCCATTGTGTCAATTACTTTTTTTCTTATAAAAAGCATGTTCTCAGACTATTGCAAAACTACCGTCTAAGCAAGAGTCTTGAATTAACAGTGGGATGGAGGAAAGAACACTTTTGAAGAGTTAAGGGTGAATCATGAGTCCTATTCTCAGCACACTTGTCTGAAGCAGCACCATGGGAGAGGATTAACAGAACCAAGCTCCTGTAGCTCTCTTTGAAATTCTAAGCTGCTTACTGTAAGAACCTTAGGAGTAGCCATGTTCTCCTCAAGCTTTTGTACACTGTCATCAGATGTACACACTCAATAAGAGTTAACCAAAACTTTGGCTGTAAATACACCTGGAACTTGCAACTAACTTTCATCTTGCTCACTTAGAATTCTCTCAGTTAGGTTACAGAACTCAGATTATTTGTTGCTTCTAGTTTGTTTTATTCTGTAACTGCAAGTAATCTTTATACCACACAGAAATCAGATAGGATGTTTTCAATATATAGTTATATAGAGTTATAACTAGAAAAGTTAGATTCCCTTTAGACACTTAGCAATGACTAGAAAACAAAAGAGAAAGCAGGTTTTTCAGTTTTTACAAGGTGGCGCTTCCTGTTCAGAATAACTGTAGTGAAGCAATATTTTAAACACTGTAAGGCAGCATAAAAGACAACTTTCATTTATTTGCCTACTTTTATTTACTTGTTCCAGACTCCATCTAGTTATTTTCACAAGTTATAAAAGAGGTTTACAGAATGATTTTAACTGAAATTCTCAGATCCCTACAGGTCAAATTTGTTTCATTATAACAAGAAATAACAGATACTCCGAAAGTTGTTCCAGTATTTGGCTTCACAAACAAGGCAAAACATTCCTATTTGCTTCATGTCTACAAACTTTCAAGACAAAATATTGTCTCTTCCACACCTTAGATAGAGACACAAATCTACTGTTATAAAGCAAATTCACATAATCCGCTGCCCCATCTCCCTTACTTCCCTTTTTGTGACCTGAATTAATTTCTTGAATGAATGCAGTATCTTACGCTAGCAGTACCTGTTCCACTGAGAAGAGGACTTCAGCATTGTCATCATTTTGCACCTGAGGACTCTATGTGATTTTCACTTTATACATCATTTCAGTTTTATATCAGACTGTATGATTTATTTCATAGGAATTTAATGTATTAATCACTGTTACCTAGCATAGAAAATCAGGTCAACTTCTCTGTGTAGATATATAGGATGCAACATAGGATGTGTTTTTTGTTTGTTTTTCAGTGTAGCAGTACAAGATGCTTTTGTTGTAAAGTCCCACTGAGACTCTATAATATTAAATAAAAAAAATAATAAAAGGAAGTTAGTTTGATACTTTTTTTTTTTCTTCCTAAAATTCTTTCAAAACAGGGCAAAACGTTTCATTTTAATCATATCACAATAGTTTGCTCTGTGCATGTCTCCACACACTTGAAACAACTGTTGTGCATGTTTTGCTCATCTCTTATATAAATGTAATTTTCTTCCAGTAACTTTATAAATATTTCAACAGCTGTATGTTAACACTTCTGTTGAAGTTAACACTTCTGTTGAAGTTAACACTTCAACATAAAGTTAGAAAAAATAATTGAAACATTCCATCTGGCAACAAGGGAGATTGGTGCATAAATGACATCAAGAAGGAAAGGGGAAGAGAAAGAAAAATATGGCCTTTTGTACTATATGATTTTGTTTTTACAGCTTTGATTGCATATTTCCTAAAAACCCAATAATAATTGCATGTTCTTCTAATTCATTATAGTTAATTTAAGAGAGTCAGCAAAAAATAAATCAGCAAGTGCAGTGAAAGAATCTGTTATTCATAAGCTATATCCAACTTGTTTTATTTTTCAGGTTCAGAATTTATCTCAAACCCATTTTCAGGCAATGTCACTCACAATAATTTTTATTTCCATAGTCCAGAGTCCATAGTCCAGAGTTCTCCAAGTACAGTAACCACTGAGCATTTGACCATAGCCTTGGCTGCATTTCTCTTTAGTGAGCACATCACACATACCATATGAATATCAACCATTTCTTTCTATTTTATAAAAATATTTTATACATATACTTAATTCTCAAAAGTCTGTTTAACTTGGGGATGCTAGATAACTCTCATATTCTATAGCATCTCTTAAATTAATAAATCTCTTTCATGCATTTTATTTTCATTTACTTTTTACCTTTTCAGAAGGGCTCCTTGAGTCACTGGTTCATATACAGGTTCCACATAGGTTTCAAGAAACACTTTCTTTCTAATTCAACCTTTAATTCATCTTCACTGTGCTCATGTGGAACAACACCAGCAACTCATCCAGAAGACAGTTAACCAAATCCCCAGGTTAAGATACTTGATTCTTTATACCCAATTCCATATTCCTTCAGAAACAACTCATAAACCATAAGTTGGGAGGAGTGTGTGTGTGTCAGTGTGTGTCTGTGTATATATGTGCATGCACGCACGCACACACGGGGCCGGTGGGAGAATATCTCAAAAAAAAAAGAAGCCATAGAAGTAAATACATAAATAAATTACACTACTGTGAGTTTCATCATAACTTTTTAATGATGTATCTTTGCAGAAAAACCTGACCGAAAAGTAAATGTGATCTCTAACACTAACATTGACACTATATAGGGTATTTCCTCCATAAGCTTTGCCATATTTGTTTTCTCTAAAATAAACAGTCTTTGCTGTTTCAGAGTCCTCATTGTTTTTCCTTTGTGATCTTCTAAGGCTTGCAAAGTTGTTTTTGTTTGTTTGGTTGGTTTGTTTTTGTTTTATTATTATTTTTTTCGGTGTGTGTGTATGCACACACACACTTTTCTTCACAGTAGTCAAAATACTGAAAAATTGAAAGAGCTGATTTGGGGATGAGTTGTACCTATTAATATTACAGAACCCACACCCTGAATTTCAATAGCATTGCCAAACCATATTTTCAGTTCCTTTTTTAGGTCAAATCTCAAGACTTTTCTCACTGACAGGAGACAAAGCCATATCCCAGGTCTTACCTAGAGAAGCTAGGTATAAATAGTATATAATTTCACTGGGACATGGGAGAAAAATTGTTTTCCTGTTCTGTTCAGCCAGCGTACCAGCTTAACCATATTACAGCTCCTACTGAAATCTCCAGTTAATTTCCATATCCACCTGGTAGAGCTACACAGTAATAACTGATTCCAAAGTAATTTAAGTCTATATTACAGTGGAGAAAAATGGAAAATGTTTTCCTCCTTTTTTTTTTTTTTTTTTTTTTTTAGTATATTTGCTTCAAATAAAGATATTTGCAACTGCTTTACATATGGTTTATCATTTTAAATACCGAGAAGAAGCACCTTCACACCCTCTAGATCTGATTTCCTGTTTACTGCTTAGGTTTCTCTGACATTGTTCATCTAGTTTGTCCTGTGATATGCATGTTTTCTCAGAATGCTGTCTCAACTTTTTCATGTATGTGTGTTTTACTACATAAACACAAAAGGTGAAATATAATTTACGCCATTTAGGAAAAAACAGTCTATTGTGATACAAAAAATGTGAGGTGTAAATGTTGAAATCTTTTACTGGCACCCAGTTCTTTTTTGATTTATTATATGCATTCCATTACCAATGACATTGCATCTCAGAGAACTTTATTAATAAATTGCATTTCTTTGGGATGGTTTAATTTTATTGTTGTCATTCTGGTGACACAGAAACATTGGGAAATAATTCAATGATGACAAAATAAAGGAAAACAGAAAAGTGTGAAATAAATAATATGTAAAATCAAGAATGCTTTATATAATGAAAACCAAAGAATCCTTTATATTATAAAAAATGTACTCTGGTTTTTCTTCCAATTGCAAGGAATATACTCTGGTTCATCTTCAGATCTTGTAAATCTGTAAGCAAACCAGTATGGGTACGACCACTTTTCCCATTGACACATGCAACTAAAAGGGCCACTGAGTCTCATCTCATCTTTAACCTCCAGATATAATCTGCAGCTACCTAGCTCCCATCTCTCCCTCTAAACAAATCTACACAGAAAGGAATTCTGTGCAAGTAATTGATTTATTTCCAACATGGAAGGCAGATAAGAGGTTAATTTATTTTCACTATTTATAACCTCATAAAAGAAATTGGGCAGGAGAAAGAAAACATCTAAGCAAAATGTCTTTCTTCAGTTGTTTTTTTTTTATTATTATTATTATTTTTTCCCCCATTTTCTTCATTGGCTGCATTACCCTGTTACTTTAGAGCTAGAGGGTGTCATGCTTAGTCCTTTCCCTATCCCTTCAGATCCTTTAGTCACTCTTATTTCCTGTATGTCAACTTGACACTTTTCCACACACCTCTAACACTTAGTCTACCACTGAAAAACAAACAAACAAACAAACAAACAAAACTCTTATGAGTACAGTTTCTAATCTGTACCTCTGATGAACGTGTCGACTATCCTCTCTATCAAAGTTCAGCTCTAGGTATAAGGTGCTGAAGTATCACTGTGATTCCTAAAGTTATTTATTTATTTGGGAGGAGGAGGGGCGGATGGTGTGGGACAACATTTCAGGCTATACTCCTGTCAGAAGGTTACCTGTGAATTCTACCTTGTGTCCAATTTGTGTAGCATTTCAATCTGTTACAGACCTCAGTTATAATAACTTGATTTTAATCTCTGCAGTGGTTCATGGAGCTTTTAGTTTTTATCCTTGTCACAATGTTCTGTCTCCTTTGTGCCAATCAAAACAATTGTCCTCCAAATAATAGCTAATACTTTTTAACACTTTAATTATAATTTTTAATGAAAAAATAATTTTATCCTTATTACATACTAATAACTTTATTTAAAGTAAGAAAAATGTGTTACAGGTTTTGTTGAGTTGTAGCTTTAAAGAACATCCACATTGTAAATGAACAGCAAGAGCTTACATTTTGATTCCATGATCTTTTTCCTTTCTACAGGAATAAAAGATATCTAGGTAATTCTGCTTTCTGTAAAAAAAAATATTGCAAAAGGCTAAGACAGTCTCAACCAGCATAGTACAACATAGTGCTTTTAATACAAGAACTAAAATATGCTTTTATGATCTCATGCAAAATATTATATTCCAGATTATTTATTTATTTATTCAGATTTACCTTCTGTTTACATCATGAAGATATTCACACTTACAGCACAATGTGCAAACACTTCATTTTCACAATTTAGACCATAATGGAAATCTGTTAATACATGTGTAGAAAACACTAGAGATTTTTTTTCCTTTTTTTTTCCTTTTTTTTTTTTTTGATGTTGACAAGAAATGAAATGGTACAGGACACCTTTTTTCCTAACAAGATTGTTGGAAGCAAACACTCATTGACTGAACTACAATTTCTGCATTAGAATTATGTGAGAATACTTCTAAATTAAATCATGGCAAGGCTTCAGACAAGTATTACATCAAACAGATGTTAGAGGTTTTAAAATCCAAACTTACTAAGGATGGGTAAGATCTGAGAAGATTCAGTGTTTTAGTTTCCTTTGGGCAGCCATCTGAAATACCAAATCTAACTCCCCTTAAATGTCAGTTTCAAAGATTTTATTTATTTAATTTATTTATTTATTTATTTATTGTTCTAGTGTAAGTGGAAGCGGGATGAAATCCAGGCTGAAGACTTGGTTTTCCACATAATGTTCTGAAAGCATCTTTACAGCATGAAAAACATCTTTACTGAAGTTAGTATTTTGAAATCTGGAGGAAAAAAAAATAAAAAATAAAAAAAGAATACCAAGTTACATGATCATGCTAAGTTACAAGATTCAGATGCATATCACCCTATCTGTTCAAAAGTGCATGTCAGAGCTTAGTAAAAATTTTCCCTCTGTAAATGGCAAATGTAGGCAGTTCAATACTCATTAATCCACCTTGTTTTGTTTTCTACATTTCCACCTTCTGTTGAAAAGATATTTACTATTTTCTTAACGTTCCCCTAAACTAAGAGTCAGACATTTTTTTAATATTTAACCTGCTAAAATGAGAATAGCTAAGATGTGGGGCATGGTTAACTGGAACTGCCTGAGTTTTTTCTGATGTTGTCATGAATCTAGGCTGCTGCCCAGTTGGTTTGGTAAACTAGACCTTAGCAATCTTCCTCTTGTATGCAGTTCCACTAAAGATTGCAGGCAAAGCTGTTTCCTGTAGCCAAACATTGCAAGTTTTCAATTCTAAAGTTCTGATTCTTACATTCTCTGACAATCCTCTTGGCCATAGGGTCCTGTGTACTGTTAGTACTCAGCGTTTGGTACCCATCCTAAAAAATGTGTTTTCAAAACATTTCTATTGCAACTAAAATTACAGGCAGGCTTTTATTTATTTATTTATTTATTTATTTATGCACAATTCATAGCTGAATCTTTGTTCTGTGTGGAGAAATCACTGGCTCCTATTACAAAGCAGTATTTCTCTGCTCCTAACTAAATACAAAGACATTCTTTGATAGCTCTTATAACTGGAGGTTGACACCAGTGGAAGAGACCTTTTATCATCTGGTTGGGTATAAACTACTTCAGGAGGAGGCAGAGTCTCCCTGAGTTTTGCCTTCTGGGCAAAACTTAGTTTTCTGTTAAGGCAGCAGATTCTATTTCCTGAGGAGTTTATGAATTAGAAAGAGGCACTGCATCTAATACTTGTTTTTCATTTTACTGCAGATCCCAGTGTTCCTGGCCTGTTCTAAGTTTACGTTTCCTGATTTTGGCAGTTACACCATAGGATCCTTTTAAAAGTGAATGGATGAAACACAATTATGGCATTTGAAAGTGCACCACAGAGAACATCTTTAGCAAAGTAGGAAGAACAAATAATCCCAGTCAGCATAACACTGAAATCAGTGCATCTTAAACAAGGGGTTTATCAATCCTGATCTTCAGGGGTATACTATAATTGCATCCTGTTACAACCATCTCAGATCCTGGACTGAGGCAGTTTCTAAAATGGGCAAAATAAATGAATAAATGGTAGCACAGCAATAGAATAAAAATTCATTCTGTACTTCTTAAAACAAAGCCGCTGGAAATTTGTCTAAATGGTGATTAATTGGTTTATAAATGAAGCCCTTACTTAATTCATAGTTGAGCACAAAGCTACTTCTCACCCCCCCAAACCAGTCATTCTTAATCTAACTAATCTCGATGTTCCTAGAAGTTAATTTAGTGATGTTGAATAAATAGTTGGAAGCATTGAACACTACCATAGAAAATAACAACAACAACAAAGAATTAGCTCAGCAACAGATAGTCCAGATTAACCTTACTCTCATTTTAAAATACCATATAAATCACAGAATAGAATTTGTAACACGAAAAATCCAAATTCTTCTAAATTCCATTAAAACTTAAATCCTACCTAAAATCACCCTAAATAGCTAACAACAAAACAAATCTGATACTCTATACCCACCAATTATTGCCCAAGGCTTTCAGCAGTGCTTCATCTACTCTGAATGCTGAAGAACTGCACAAAGTCATCCTTAGAAGCTGATATTACTGAAGCCTGAAAATTTAATTTTAATCCAGCATGTTGAATCACAAACTAATTTGGTCATTTTTAGCACATAAAAAGACTTGGATAGTAATCAGATCTGCTTCAAAATCTAAGCGAATTAACACTTCAACTCTACATATTAGAATTCTACACATTCACTTAGAATTAACACATTAATTCTAAAGTGAATTATCCCAAGATGATGAAGCCTGAACATAGGCAGGTTTTAGTCATTTATCTTTGTAGTGAGAATAAGCAAGGACTAGCATGATTACTGCCACAAGTTGAATGTGAATAAACTAGAAATTCCACTCTGGATTTAAGATGTCTTTGTAACACTTTAATCAAGAATAATGAGAAGAAAAGATAGCTGAAAAATAAGGGCAAGATGATAGGAGGGGTAATGAAATAAAAAAATAAAAATAATTAAAAAAAAATAAAAATAAAAATCCAATTTTTTTTCTCTTCCAGTAAAACTTTAGACACTAGTAAACTACAAAATATTAGAAAAAATAAATAAATTAGAAAACATGCAAGAAGTAGTCAGATCTTTCCAAGAGTAAATGTATGAAAAACAGTTTAACTGTAAATTAGCCCACATACAGTTATCCAAAGAATGACAGAATTGTAGGGGTTGTAAAGAACCTTGAGAGATCATTGGGTCCAACCCCCCTGCCAAAGCAGGATCCCTAGAGCAGGTTGCCCAGATAAGCATCCAGACGGGCCTCAAATATCTCCAGAGAAGGAGATATTCGAATTTGTAACACAAAAAATCCAAATTCTTCTAAATTCCATGAAAACTTAAATCCTACGTAAAATCACCCTAAATAGCTAACAACAAAACAAATCTGATACTCTTTTCCCACCAATAAGTCTCCTTCTCCCAGAGAAGGAGACTCCACAACCTCCCTGGGCAGCCTGTTCCAGTGCTCCATCACCCTTACCGTGAAGAAGTTCTTTTGCATGTTGGTGTGGAACTTCCTGTGCTCCATTTTGTGGCCATTGCCCCTTGTCCTATCCCCACAAACCACTGAAAAGAGGTTGGCCAAATCCCTCTGTCTCCCACACTTAAGATATTTGTAAACATTGATAAGATTCCCTCTCAGTCTTCTCTTCTCAAGGCTGAACAAACCCAGGTATCTCAGACTTTTCTCACAGGGAAGATGCTCCAGGCCCCATATCCTCTTTGTTGGCCTCTACTGGACTCTACCCAGGAGGTCCCTGTCTTTTTTGTAACAGGGAGCTCAGAACTGGACACAGTACTCCAGGTGAGGCCTGACCAGGGCAGAGTAGAGGAGGAGGATCACCTTCCTTGAACCTTCCTTGACCATCCTTTTAATGCACGCCAGGATCCCATTGGTCTTCTTGGCCACCAGGGCACACTGCTGGCTCATGGTCAACCTGTCATCCACCAGGACCCCCAGGTCCTCTTCTGCAGAGCTCCTCTCCAGCAGGTCATCCCCCAGCCTGTACTGATACATGTGGTTGTTCCTTCCCAGGTGCAGAACTCTACACTTGCTCTTGTTAAACCTCATTTAGTTTCTTCCTGCCCATCTCTCCAGCCTGTCCAGGTCTCACTGCATGGCTGCACAGCCTTCTGGCATGTTGGCCACTCCTCCCAGCTTTGTATCATATGCTGATAGGTTAACATTTTCAGATTATTTTAATTGTTTATCTTTATATTAATACTAACAAAAGAAGGATGTTTCTTCAAGGCACTGTAATCCTGTTATGGAACCTGAGATTTTGTGGCTGTAATTAGTATTTATTTAAGCACACCATTGTGTGCTTAAAATCACTTTATTAAATTTTTTATTCATTTATTCATTCATTCATTCATTTATTTATTTATTTTTATTCTCTAGCTGTGATAGCCTAGTCTTATTTGTAATGAGTTTCCTGAGCTCTCTTTTTTTTTTCCCCAGATCTCCTAGGTCTTGCTTGGAAATTAATTTATGAGAAAAAAATGCTGCAAGAACTTGTTTCCTTCCCTGGAATATTTTGCCCTGTTTAAGCTTAAGCCTTAAAACTTAGAAAAAAATATTTGATATTTTTGGAGGGTGTAGAAATGCACAACAGAACATCAGTTCCTCCAGCCCTAATGCCTTTGATTTAATTGTGAAAATATATTACAAATAGAGGAATTATTTCAGCTGAATAGCACTCACACTAAATTTAATTTGTCAGTGAAGTTCAAAGTTCTAAAAAGGAGAGCAAAAACACAGTTACATAAATTTAGTCTACAAAACCTAATGGCTCAATGAGTAATTCTACAAATTCATTGGAGACATTTTTCTGAATATTAACATTAGGAAAGACCACTACAATAACTGATTTGCTGTCCAGCAGGCTGTGATATTTATTTCTATGAGGTGTTTCAGATTTGGGATCCATTTAACAATCTTGATTTGAAAAGTATCCAATCTTGGCTTAATTTTGTGGGTATAGTTCACACAGGTAGCTCAACTTCTTTCAAAATACAAAATTATTTTGTATATGTATGAGTTACCAACTATCACATAGTTACACAGTTTGCATGAAAGTTTTTTTGCAAGCTTCTAACATTAGCTTGATTAGATTTTTCAACCTTTGCTTCAAACAGCAAGAGATGTAGAGAAGCCCCATGGTGTAAGTGTACTTTCACCCTAGTAATTCTAGTTTCCACCCCCACAGTAGTGTTTAAACTAAACATTGTGGACAAGTTTCAGTAGGGGTTAATTAACTGTAAGAATTTTGTCATTTTCACAGCTAGTTCTTTAATCTTCATCTGGTACAACCAATATTTAGCTGAGTAATTTTGACCCCAAATTTTATCAAGTCATATATTTTCATTCTCCCATAGCTGTACTCTGTGGGAGACCCATTGTAGTAGGGTGCTGGGAACGTTAGAAAGTCAACACAACAGCTGGTACTATAAACTGAGCAAAAACAAGGTCAAGAAAATAAAAATCTACCAGGATGTAGATAAAATTAAATTACCAAGGCAACATCAGGAAACTGAAAAAATGCAAACCACAGGATGGAATTCAGGACTACAATTAAATCAGACAGTAATGAGGTCAAAGTCAAGTCTTCAGGAATGCAACACAGAGACATGATAAAAAGTATGAGATAACAAATCCTCTTGTATGAAGTCTCAGTAAGGCAACCTATCAACCAAATAACTAAACTAGCCCCCACAAGAATGGCTTGTGGAAAGTGCTTAGAGGTAGCAGCAGACCTGTCAAAGCCTAGGGTAATTCTGCAACCAGTTCAGATTAATGAGAATGGTTAACACTCACTGATCTAAGTCCTTAGTTTGACTGACTGCTCTTCAAATTAGCTAGCCGTGAACAATGTATTTATTCTGGAATCTTGCTTAACCTCCTCTACAAAAAAAAAAAATAATAATAATAATAATAAAAAAGTTTTCTCCCACTGATGCTTACTCTATTGACAAACAGCTTTAGTGCATGGATATATTTTTTCCTGACCATAATCTGGATTCATACAAAAACAATTTGATGTTTTATCTGTGTGTGTTTCTTTTCTGTATGTGATGAACTAGGAATATTTTACTTATGAGAGCAAGTAAAGGTTTCAGAAAGAATTGTCAAATTAAAACAAATGTTCAGAAGAAAAGGAAAGAAAATAATTCAAATTTCCTAATAATTTTAATTAATTACCTAAATTTCTCATCTGCACAAGCAATTCCTAATTCTAGTACTGTGAGATAATACACATTGTGGTTATTTTTGACATTACCGATAGTACAAGAAAACATTGAAAGAAATATATTTTTTCCTGAGGAGCTTGGGTTTTTTGTTTGTTTATTTTGACTTGGATAAATTAGTACATTCTTACGTATTGAACGTGTATAGTCTTACATGAATTAGGTGTAGGTGTCCAGGCATTGATAGCAGTGGTGGAGAATTGAAGTGAGGTCTCTGCAGAGAGACACAGTCAATTCCAGACAGCTCCCTTTCTGTCCCCAGACAGTTCTGTTGCATAGGCACAGCTGGGCCCAGAAGCCAAGGAGGTGGTACCTCAGGGAAACATATTTAAGAAAAGCCAGACTGCCAAACTGGCTCCCACTGCCAAAGCAGAGATACCCCTGCAGCCCCTCGAAACATCACAGTGGAGCAGGTATTTTCCTGAACTCAAACCTGTGAAAAGGAGGAGAAAAGGAGTTGTTTAAATGTTTTTCTTTGTTTCTTACCACCCCAAAAATATTTTAATTGGTGATAAATCAAATTAACTTTACACAAGTTGAGTCTGTTTTGCCTGTGTTTGTAACAGGTAAGTTATCTCCCTGTGTTTACCTCCACCCCCAAGTGGACAGTCTTTTCAACCTATTTCCCCTCACTTCCCTTTCAAGAAAGGGGGAGTGAACAAGTTACTGAGTGAGAGTTTGTCCTTTTGACATGGTAAACCCACCAATATAAATTTCTCTTTAGGAACCATAAAATTAATTTATTATGAATACAAAACTAAAAGCTTCAACCATACTCATGCTCTAGACACATTGTGATAGAAAACTATGCCCAATAATATTGGTTTTTTTTTTTTTTTTTTCATGGTTTTTGTAAAGAAATAATTGAGATGGTTGTCATTTCTGGTCTGTGTCTAGGAGAAAACTGATAATTGATTTTTATCTGTTGCTATGTCTAAAATAAATGGATTATTTCAGTTCTGCTCAGTCTACAAAGTATAAGCAAAGTTCCTTTGAACTGTATGGGGGTGTTTTTTCTCAATATTGCTTAAAGTTAATTTAGAAGGAAATAGTTTTCAAATTTCCTTCGAATTGGATCCACGGGGAGTTTTGTCTTTTAATGAAAACATATTATTCAACAGCATACATTACCTTACTGAATGGTTGTTTCTAACATTTTGTATGAGTTATTATAATTTTATGAGTTATTATAATTTTTTCCAGTGATTAAACAAAATAAACTGTCCTATTCTCTAGATTTATTTATGTTAAAACATGTACTGTTAAAGAAAATATAGTTGCATGTATACCATACTGATTTCTGTTATGAATTTCTTGTCATGTGTTTGGAAGACTTTTGTCCTCAAAACAAGTTCTACTGGAACTCCTGAAGTACGCGACTTTGACAAAAGTATATCCTCAATTAGCAGCAAAATCAGCTTTCACTTTAAGTCCCTCAGGTTTCCTTTGATCAATCTCTCAACATAGCTTTTACTTCCCTTGATAAATTTATAAAAAATATGCAAATTAATTAATTTTTAAGTTCAATGAATAGTTCTATTATGAGTTAATTATAACACTTTTCAACATAATTCAGCAGTGAATACTGTAAGTAAAGAGAACTGGATTTTTATAAATGTAACTCAGTAATTTTAGTCTCTCTTTTTTTTTTTTTTTAGTTTATGAAATGATTTCTTAGTCAGACGTTTATATTTTCTTGGTTCTCATAAAAAACTAATATTTTGAAGCAATATTCATCTTTTCTAGCAATTAAATTGTCTGTTCATTAGGGTAATATAAATATATATTTCAATAAACAAAGCAAACTACAGCAAAAGCTTCTGTTTTAGCAGTGGCAGATTCTGATATTTTAAAAAGTATTCTCAGACCATAGTAATTCTCAAAACATAGTAATAACTATGTTTTATAAATATAGGGAAAAAAATGACTTTCTTTAATTTAAATTTAGAAACCATATACAAATTGTTATTAAGTATAATTCACTTATACTTAAGGACAATCTGGAACACTAGTTGAAAACTATATATATATATATATCAAAAAAAGATCAGTTCCAGTCCTTAGACTGTGATGTCTAGTACTGTAGAAAAACATAGGTAAATGTCAATGTCAGGCATACTTGTCAACTATGCCTGACAACGCAACTATGTCTGCTTATTCTAGAAATGTAACATAGTTCAGAAGGAAAAAACAAACACATAGTAGCTCATAGATCTTAAATTCAACTTCATTTTTATGAAACAAGATTTAGATTACTTACACGTTTCAGTTCTGTAGATCTTCCTTTATGCGGCTGTTTTATGTTATATGCTTATTAGTTTATTTTTCAATAGCTATGATTAAACAGGTTATTGGTACATTCAGTAATGTATTTTAATTTACTTAATGGACTAAGATTCAAAAATATCAGCTACAGAGAAAAATTCAGAGTCTTATGACATTACTTATGATAGGTATCATTTTAACTACATAAGTCTTAACAAAACTCATTGAATCTCTCTAGAAATGATTGATGCTGAAATGTCATACCTGAGAGAATAATCTTTAAGACATATTTACAAACACATGGCTAGCAGGGTATCTAAACATGCTGTGAAGCTAACAAAATAATGAAATAATATTGAGAGCTATCTATGCCGGTGGCAGCAAGGGCTGGATCCAAATGACTTATAACCACACTTCAAAACTGACTACAGTATCCACATTTTAAGTATCTTATCTTCTTGTAGGATTATCAAGCCTGTGGCAAACAGCAAATACTTACTATTCAGTACATGGAAAAAAAAAGTTAATAACAGAAGAGGAGACTTAATGGGTTACTGAGTCCAATCCTTCATTTAACACTGCCTGCTTACCTGTATTTAAGATGAAGTTTCTTACATGCATTACTCTGTTCCAGTACAATGGCTGTTTCAAAACCTCATTCTTCCCCATTACATCTCCAGCCTGAATATAGTCCTCCTTACAGAATCCCAGAATCACAAGTTAGTTTATGTTGGAAGTAACCTCTGGAGATATCTGGTCCAAACCCCTTGTTCAAGGAGGGCCACCTAGGGCCGGTTGCCTGGGACCATGTCCAGATATATTTTAAATATTTCCAAATTGGAGATATTTATATCTCCTCAGATTGTCTGGACAACCTGTGCCAGTATTATCACAGAGTAAAGAAGTATTTCCTAATCTTCAGAGAATTATACTGAATACTCTGTAAGTACTTTTATACATGATAGATCTTCAGCCATTTCTTAAATCCACCATAGTCTTCTAGCAGACCTTCATGAATAGGCTGTCTCTCTGCCTTGTAGCAGCTATTAACTTCCACTTCAAGAAACGGTGGCCTGACTGGCTTGCACAGTGAAATTAAACTTTCTTTTATGATCTAAATAAAACATTACATGTTAGATCCAGATACACTAAGATCCTCTTCCTACTTTTGTTTGCAGTAATTTGTTTATACTAGGAAAGCAGTATCCCTCAGTATTTCAGAGAACGTTGCTCTTAGTGTCATTTAGTTCTTCCTATATCATTCTTAAAGCATCTATCCAGCACTGTCAAGGTATATTCTACAGACCATTACCTACCTTTCTTGTCCTGGAACTAGGGGAATGTATTAAAAAAAAAAAAATGCCTGTAACTTTATAATGCATTATAAAAGACTGATGCACATCCAAGAATACATAGCCTGTTTTGATGATTGAGCTTTACACCACTGAATTTGTTCTGGATTCAGGTTCTGTTTTCAAGCATAATGGAGGTGGAAACAGAAAGTCTTTTGCATCAGCAAAAGGTATCAAAATTGATGAGAGAATGGATAAAGAATTAGCTCAAAACCTAGTTCCAGAATACTGAATTCTATGTTACTTTTGTAACCTTTTTTTCAGATTGCTGGAATCCCTCCTGAGACAGGCAGAATAAAATGCAAATATGAGAGTCTTTCTCTAGCTTTCTCTTTTTCTATATGACTTAAAACTATACATAATTTTAAGATTTATTTACTCTGCACAGAAGCAGAAGACAACCTTAAGCTATATACATACTGAAGTTTATTAATTTAGAATTTGAAGTATATGTCTACTGGTTTCCCACTGCAAACATAATGTTACCTTGGTGGTTTTCATCAAAAATAAAACCATTATTTTCATGCAGAAAAATGGCATGGTAAAACAAGGATATCTCAATGTTCAACACAACAGTGAAAGTGCCAGCTCCAGACCCAAAAGCAATATTAAGTATTACATCTGATTTGGTAAAGCAAAACTAGAAGACCCTGATAGGATTATCGATCCTTGTTCACAAACTCAGGCACCATAACCATAATCATCTTATTTTGTCATTTTTGTCACAGTATTTCTGAACTGTACACCACAAATCTTAAAATGATGACTTGAACCTACTACATAGAATATATCAGATGAGAAACTCAATACCACTCTAAACATAAACAAATACTTCAGCCACATATCTTGTTTTTAGTATAAAGAATCTTCAGTATTTCAGAACACACTTTTAAACTACATTATGCACAAAGGGAGAAAAATATCTTTCCTAGCTTCAGCTGGTGACTAATAAAAACCCTGAAGCATAAGGATGATATAAAAATGTAGTAAAAGTATAACCTCTTCATTGTTTTTGATCCCCCATGGAGATATTAACACATAAAATACCCAAAGGCTCACAATACAGTCATACCTTTCAATTTCTACAGTCTTGTCCATACATATGGTAATCTTTCCCATAGAGCAATTAAGGGAACTATAGTTCAGCCCTGGAATGTCCAAAGATAGGAATATAAATGGAAAAACAAGTGTTGGGTGATGGTGGTGAGGGGAATTGAGTACTACAAAGGAACAAAGAAGTTCTTTGAATTATTAGAAAATCTGGAGATGCAACAACCTGTGAGCTACCAGAAAGTTCTCTGCTACTTTGCAATGAAAACCTATGAAAAAGTCTTTCTGTCTAGTGTCAGCAAGCTAGAGTGAATTGTGTGAATCCGAAGTTCTTTTTAAAAATTAGATAACATCCTCACCTCGGTGAGCTCCTTAACTAGTGGTTAAGATAATGCAGTCTATACCATAAGAATTAGCTAAAATTTTATCTAAAATATGAGGATCACTTTTATCTTTCAGCCATGAACATCTTCTCAGAGATGCTCTTTATTTCTGAAGTTAGCTTATTAGCCAAACATGGTTCATAGTAGATCATTTGAGGTCATGCTATTGAAAGTCATTTTCATCCTCTTAGGTCTTAGTGTAGGAAAGAAGCAGTATAAGCTTCTAGCACAGGTGAACTTCTTATCTGACATGCTACTGTTTCTCAGGAAATTGCAACTATAGTTCAGCAACTTTGTACAGCCTTCATCCATCTTTGAAGTAAATCAAAACCAAATGTGCATTTGTTGTCATCTGTGTAACACTGCTGGTTTTATTCCTTATCACTTCATTGAGAAGTAGTTTCAAGAAAGAGTAACTTGAAGATACTTCAAGCACTCTTTGAGAGACAAAGGAGAAATATATCTGTTATCTAAATTATGCCTCACATTGTATATTACATAAATTCAGAATTTGATTTCTTTTTAACTTTAAAAACATGTAAACTGTTTGAAATGATACATTGCCTGAAACTACTATGAAAATAATTAGCTCAAAATTATTATTTATGAGGAAAATTTAGGACTTTGTGTATACCAAAATTGAGAAACAGCAATGAACTAATTCCAGCTCATTAGCTACTCATATATAACTTTCAGAAATACCCAAATATGAAAAAGTCAAAAATGGAAAATCACAATATATTAACAGCTACTTTTCTTAAACATCTTCATACTACACTTGAACTTCCAAGTGAATGTCTTGAATGCCAAGTATCAGTGTTTTCATTGACTCCAGGAAACCTTTACCAGAAGAGTCTTATAATTTTTCATTAAAGGCTTTGGTGAAACAGCCTTTGTTCACTGAAGAAGATAGAGAAGATATTTTCTGTTTCTTCATAAGAACACATTTTCATATGTTTGTGTGGAATTGCCTGCAGTTAACTTTAAAATGTGGTGACAATGCAATGATAAAATAATATATATATATATATATTTCCATTTAGCCACTATATATATATATATATATATCCATTTAGCTACTATTGTCTTTTTTCCCTCACTTTTGTGTGTTTGCATGTCCAGTCACACTCCCTGCCTACATAAGATATCTGAATGGCTTGTTTTTCACATCGATATTAAAAGAAGATTTTGTGCTGGCACAAAGAAGAAAAAAGAAAACAAAAACAAAAACAAAAACAAAACCAGGCTGTATATATATGAATACATGAAATGGCACAGACCTAAGTTGTGTTAAAAATAGGAATATAAAATAAAATTTATGCAAGTACTTACATGACAAAACAATCTTTCTAAATCCTTTATGTTCTACTGGGAAAAGAATGAAATTTTGTAACTCTTTGAATATATAACTATAGATAACACCTTAAAAAGAGTTTTTCTATTTTACAGTCATGCTTAAACAATTCCTTGACAGATTTTATTTTATTTTATTTTACTTTCACTACCTCAAAATGGTAAATAAACATCTTTAAATTGTATATTGCACTATATATTTATTTTATATATATGTGTACATATATATATTATATATATATATAATATAATATATATTATATATATAATATATATACATATATATTTATATACATTTATATAAATTCAGGTCTAATTTTAATTATGCAAAAGCCTAGTAATTACAGTATCAGGACATCAATTTTGTCTATAGATCACATGCAGTGCCTTGATGTTGAAGTGTATAAAATTAACAGATTAGGAAAAAAAAGACTGCCCACTGTTTGGAGAGTCTTGAAAATATCTGTGCCTGCTAGGAAATGTGAGGGACAAAGAGTTCCTCTTGAGGACATCTTGTCTTGATTTAGTGTTTTAAAGTCTGAGTTTTAATTAAAAGAGAAAAAAAGCTTCAGTGAGTAATTGCCATTGATACCTAAATATGCTCTTACTTAGTAAATAATGAACTCAAAACAGCTTTTAAAAATACCTATTGCTTATATCATTCCAAGGCATTGAATGCTTCTCTCAGCAGGAGCTGATGCTTTAAGGATATAACACTGTGTCTCCTATAAAGAAGGTGAAAGTCAGGAAGCACTGTAAGAAGAATAATTTAGGAGAACTTGAGAAACACAGTACCAATAGATTCATAGAAATCTGACTTCCACATAAGTTTTTAAGGCAACATTTATTTTATTGCAGATCAGCTGAACCACTCTTAATCACTTGATTAAGCACAACAAATTTAAAACCAAGTTGTTAACAACACCATGTTATTTCCATCATTGTTTTGAGGTAATACAGAATACACCTCCAAACCAGATTTGTAAATAAAGTTAAAATGTATTTAAAACTATGTATTTGTTGTTTATATGTAATATTAATAACAGTCCAGTTGCAGTGGTGTCTACTTTCTGCATTATTTCTATTTCATTCAATTTCATTTTTATTTATTAAGCAGTTCAAACACTGAAAAACTTATTGTGTCTATATCTATATTAAACAGGCACCCAGTCTTGAATACCCTATAAACAGCATACTCTTTCCTCTGGAGTGTTCTGTATGTTTGTGATCCAAAATGGACTGTTACCAATATATCTGTAAGCAATAAAATCATTATTACAAATTTTACCACTTTCTGAACACTACATTATTGGTATAACCATTGCCTTTCTGTAACAATGTTTTTTGTCTTTGGAAATCATTGTTTCCAGATGTAATACCACTCAGTCCATGGGGGGAGAGGGGGAGGGAATAAATGAATAAAAACGTATTAATAGTTTTTTCCATCTAAGAAAAAATAAGTGGAAACTCATATATTTCTGTTAAAATCAGTAGGTATATACGTATGCATATGAATTAGTAAAGCTACACATTCTAGCCCTTATTAATGGATATCATTAGAGAGAGGGAAGGAAGTAGGAGAGAGAGAGTCATTATTGCTTGAGAAATTTCTTCTCAAACTAGCAGGCCCCAAACTGGATACTGTATTCCATGTCCAGGCCTACCAACACAAAAAGGGGTATAATGGGTGCTCTTGATCATCAAGCAATACACTTTTAAATTTAAAGGTAGTGTTCAGCTTGCCTCATTCAAAACTTATTATTGAATTAGCTTGGGTATCTGTCAGCTAGCTGATCAGCTATAACTTCTGTCAGCCTATGATAGACAGTCTATGAAGGCTCAATGAGTTCGGACTGCATGCTTGTAGAACTACCTTGAAGGCTTCCTACCAGCAATGCGGTGGAGATTAATGCACTTGAAGGTTAGTGTTGGCAACCAGGTTTGACACATGGAGTTCTACAAATTGGGACCAAGTTTAAGGTGGTGGAAGGCATTATAGGAAGACTTGGAGCACATTGCATATTTCTGTTATCCCTTTTAAGCACATAATTCAAAGCTACAAAGTTGAAGCCAGTTTTGGGTAACTGACAAAGGAAAAGGAATTAATAATTGCTAATTCATTTTATTCTCAGATGCAGGTATAATAAACTCAAATCACAGTTTCAGTGTGATCTGCAGTGAGGGCCAAGCTCTACTGAACATCTCCTGTAGAAAGAAGCTCCTGTCAAATCACATGCTTCCCAATGTTTGTTTTTCCCAGATGATTTCAAAGATCTGAGTGGTGTTACACTTTCCATTCAGATTCTAATATGAAGGTTGTTGCCAAAGGTCACTGAGCTCTTTTCCTCTCTTGCACAGTATATTTCACAGTATATTACTGCACCTGGTTTTCCACAGCTAAAAAAAATAAAAATAAAAATAAAAAAAATTGGAAAGACCTATTCAGTATATGAGCCAAAACAACTATGCGGCAATCTTGCCACAAGATGGTGTTTTGGTTTATGTTCTTTGCTCTGTTAGCTCTGTAAACAGAACAAATTTCAACTTTACAAACCATGAATGAGGGAAAAAAACAAACAAAAAACAACAACAAAAAAAAGCTTGTTGCATGCCCTTATCAGGGGCAAATTTTATATGCCCTTACTCAGCAAATTTGACATGTCAATAAAAAAATAAAATAAAATAAAAAGTATGGAGGTTAAAAAAGCCTCTTGGATATTCGAGCTAGAGTTAAAGCTTGGCTTACAGTTTCATGTTGACCTTCACAGGAGGTAATGAGAGCTTGAGGTATTCTATGTTTCTGCAGAAAATACAATGACCCCCACATAATGAATAAGAGAGGATTATTTCGTATCTCATCTCTCTCAGCTATTCTGTGTACATCATGGTCAAATAAACAAATTTTAGCTGAATGCCTTCTTTCACAAGGGAGCATAACATCTGCCTTGTTAATTTATTTATTTATTTCAGATTGTCTTATTTGTAACTGGGAGCATAATTTCATCTTGTAGACACACTCAAACTATTTTTAATTGTTCCTGGTACTGATAACACTGAATATAATGTCACTCTTCAGTTCAACCAGAGCACATGGTTCTACCTCTTCTGATCTCTGGAACTACAGCTGAAACTGATGGAAGGTACCTTGTGCTTACCCTTGTTGCATTACACCTTTGGATTACAATGCATGCAGGGTTTTCTTGGATCAGCCGGCACTGCTTAGTATTCAACTGTAAGACCTCCAGATGGCACTTGATAGGACAATAATAAAACATAGGTTTTCCTATGCTCAACACTTTGGGTCCATACTGCCACATATAGGCCATTTGAATTCAGACTGGTATCAGGCTGCGTACAAAACATCAGCTCTCATGGTACATGTTGCAGGGATTACTTGACTACTTGGGTTCTTTGGTTGAAGTGCAGCAGGATAACTGACAGCTGAGCCTCTCATCAACACATGTAGTCATGCCTCTGCAGTGCACATTAAACATGAGGCTCAGACAAGATTCTCCCTATGAATCGTTAGTGGTACTACCTGAGAATTACGTCCTGAAGAGAATCTTTATGAGGTGACAGCCTTAACAGGCAATTATGCTAGTTTTGAGGGTTTTCTATTGCCACTACCTACCTTCTGAACCTTAAAAACATTATGCATTTAGGTAACAGAGTACTATCTGAAACAGAGATGTAAGTAACAGTGGTGGCTGTGGCCACTGGGCCTCTATACGTGTTTCTACAGAAACAGAAAAATTAGCAGAAAAATTAGATAACATATCTTTAGGAGAAATACTTAAAAAAAAAGATCAAAGAAAAGTGCAAAGGTGTTTTTGTTTCTTGTTGTTGTTGATTTGTTTGGTTTTCCTTTTATGTTGTGGGTTTTGTTTGTTTTAAAATTAGGTTATTCATACTGATATCTACAGACATTTAATCTATAACAGCTCTGTTTCTTTTAATACAGTTCTTGTTCACTTTTCCAAGTGAAGGGAATTTGAATAAAATATGAGTGCAGGATATACAATATTCAGTTAATTTTACCTTTGGAACTAAGCATATATTTATTTATCTATTTATTTATTTTTCCCCAATGTTCTTTATATTTACTACTCAGATATGAGAGAATAACAGTCTGTGGATAGATTTCTTATGACCTTTCTAAACACCTCTTACTAGTCTAATGTGTGCAGCACTGCCTTTTGCACAACATTTATGTGCACACTAAAGTGAAAGACCTGGAAGCATAAGACAAAAGCATATTTTTGTCTTAATAAATGTTCAAGGTTGAGAAACTCATTTCAGCTAGAGATCATTCTTGAAAAGTACATATACCCCTGTTTCACTGTTTGGTGCTTGGTGTGAATGCAGTTCTTCAAATATTTAGCTTTATTCTCCAACTTTTAAAGTAACACAACACAGTCTTTCATATTACATACTCAAAATAAAAGGAACTGTAAACTATTCATGCCCACAGGTTATTTTGTTATGATTTCCAAAAGCAGACAGAAAATTGCTCGTATAACTAATATATTCATATAAGCGGAACATAAAACCATATGTGGTATGTTGAGAAGGTAAAATCTTTTTATTCACTTACCAACACAGAATCAAGACACACCCTTTGTGTTCCACAGCCCATAGTATTTACCTGAGATTTGTTGTGTAGAATTAGTCTAGCCAGCAGTCAGATAATGTTGCATTTCCTAAAGTGTTTGAAACAAATATATACACAGCTTAACTTTAGTATCTGAATGTTTTGTAAAGAACAGACTCCAGTGCTGGAAAATGTGACCTTCTAGGGGAATGGGCTAAGACTGTTTTGTTAAAACACAGACACCAACATAGCTCATTTCTGGAACACATATAGTGTAAATTGCATAACAAATACTTTACCTGAAGAATTCTAACTGTATCAATGCCGGCTGCTTGCTTCCCACATCGTGTCTCCAACCTCATCCAATTCACTGGTACTGTTAAATATTTTTATCAGTGATGTAGACAACAGGATTGAGTGAACCCTCAGCAAGTTTGCACATGACTCTAAACTGAGTGATGCAGTGGATACAAGAGAATGAAGAGATACCATTCAAAGGGACCTGGACAACCTCTAGAAGTGGGCCCAGCTGAATTTAATGAGGTTCAACAAGTCTAAGTGCAAGGTGTTATATTTGGGCTGGAGCAACCCCAGATATGAGTACAGATTGGGTGAAAAACTCATGAGAGCAGCCCTGTAGAGAAGAACTTGTGAGTTCTAGTGGACGAAAAGCTTGACATGAGCCAGCAGTGCGTGCTTGCAGCCAGAAGGCCAACTGTGTCCTGGGCTGCATAAAAAGAGGTGTGACCTATAGGTCAAAGGAGGTGATTGTCCCCATCTACCCTGCCCTTTTGAGGCCCCACCAGGAGTACGGTATCCATCTTTGGGGTGCCCAGCACAAGAAGGATGTGGATGTATTAGAATGGGTCCAGAGGAGAGCTACAATGTTAATCAGAAGGCTGGAGCACCTCTCATATGAAGAAAAGCTGAGAGAGTTGGGGCTGTTCAGCCTGAAGAAGAGAAGATTCTGGGGTGTCCTTATTGCAGCTTTCAATACTTAAGGGGGGCTTACAAAAAAAGATTAAGAGCAACTTGTTGCTTGGGCAGACAATAACAGGACAAGGGGGAATGGCTTTCAACTAGAAGAGGTGAGATTTTTATTATATGTTAGGAGGAAATTCTTCACTCAAAGGAGTGAGGCACTGGAACAGGTTGACCAGAGAAGTTATGGCTGGCCCATTCCTGGAAGTGCTCAAGAACAGGTTGGACAAGGCCTTGGGCACGCTGATATAGTGGGTGACAGCCCTTCCCATGGCAGGGGGATTGGAACTAGATGATCTTTGAGGTCCCCTTCCAACCCAAGCCATTATACGGTTCTGTGATAGATACTGTCATGAGGCAATATGGTCTACATTTTGACATTGTTCTTTAATAAACAAATGACTAATAGAGCAGAGGTATGATAGACTAGATACTTATTAAAGAGTTAATTGCTACAAAGTCCAGTAAAAAGCCAAATGTCATGCAGTTGGTCCAGATTATTAACAGTCATATATATATATTTATATGATGTGATAAATATTAATAAAAGGATCAGGAACATTAATTAAGACTTGTTATGTCCTTATAGCCACATGAAATCAACTGTATAATCTTTTCATCCCTGCACATGTCCTTCATACAGTGACTTGTCTTTTGCACAAAATAGGGATGTAAAGATCAGGGTGACAGTCCTATTAATCAGAAAGAAATTCACATACAAACAACAAAGACAGAAACTTTTTGTTGCAAACTAATTTTATTTATTTATTTATTTTTAAGGTGCAGGTTTGTGTTTAAAATTACTAAGGAGATTTGGGGCTACTAAATGCAATGCTGAGGAAGGTATGTGAATGCATGGCAAACTCACTGAAGCAGTTCAAGAGGTGTGATAAATGAAATCTTGATATGACTTTGACTTATCACAGAAATCACAACAAAGCATACATAATGGAGTTGATGTCCTTGCAAAAGTATTCAGTTGTAAAATTACTTGATGGCTTGTATTTGCATACTCATTGTAGTAATTGATAGTATAAACCTTAGTATCTACACATCTCACACTTGTTGTTCATCTCAATCTGATTTAGTCCAATATACACTCGGTTGTCTTCTCCTGCCTGTCTATTATCCTGTACTTTTGCTGCCACATCAGACAAGCCAGTCCACCCTTCTCCAGCTCTAGGAATCAGCTTTCACACACAAACACCATTGAATATTCCTTTATATTCCCATCCTCCTTGATCCACCACTTCTAGGGGTGGAACATTCAAGTTCCTACTATAAATTTTGTAGTTGTCTGGTCTCGTGGGAACCCTCAGCAGCTTATTGGACAGAAGAGAATTTCTCTCTAGCAAAGGTAATTCAAACATAAATCTTTCATGAAATTTATTTTCCTTCTCTCAAAATCACCCTTGGATACTTCTAGATCTTAAACAATTCTACCAACTCCCTAGAAACCTGTGACAGAGCAATTTGCCTCTGATGCTAAACCACTTACACACATTGACTACTTTATGGTCTTTACATGGAAGGCTGTTGCTGTTTTTCTTTCATGAATAAGAAAACACATCTTCAGCATTTGCTTTCCATGCATACTATGCACTGGAACAATATACACACCATTAAGTAACATTCTTGACCTGCGGATTCTCTAGTCCATACAGGTGGGAGGTTAGGGGTGTAAAGGGAAAGCAGAAATTGCTGATGATAATGAAAGTGATAAAGTAAGTGCAGAATAAATGAGAACACAACACATGTCCTAGGCACTAAAATGACCACTGGTCTTGGACTTTTTTTTTTTTTTCTTATAAATGAAAATTTGGATAAAACTTTCATTTTTTTTTGAATGGAGAGAAAGATTTATCATGTAACTGTGTAGGAGTTTCACCAATGAGACATTTGGTACTGATCATGGCAGTGATGAATCAGTGTGTAGAAGAGTGAGAAAGAAATAAAAAATAATGACAAATTCTGCTGTCAAGATAGTTATTATGGTTAGCAATTGTAGATATTTCTCATTAACTATTCATGCTCTGAGTAACTTTGAAAATAAAACAAAACCTAGTCCCCCTACTTTTTATTATTATTTATTTTTAATGTTTAAGTAGCCATTTAAAATGTTTATATATCCAGAGAAAAACTACTAAGAAAAAGTACTTCCAAACCTGGCATGTTAACTATGTACAATATTTAACAGAACTTCTATTAGTCAAAACCAAAAACAATTGGCAAACCATTTTTATAATTTCCCTTGAAAGCAAGCTGTCTTCAACAGACTAAATTTTAAATCATTCATGTTTAACTAGGTATGCCCACTGTAAAGTCACACACACATGTGAAGCTCATTTCTTTCAGATGTTTCTCCCTGATTTTTTATTTATTTATTTTTTATCCCGTGGCACATATGTATAACAAATGTATAATAAATGACCATTTGTGCTTTTTATTTGTCATTTAATTTTTTTTTTTTATTATTTTTTTTTTACAAAATCTCTTCTGCTCTCTTCATAAAAGAAAAGATAAATGCTTCTAGATAGCCATGGCACTTTGTGAAATACTGAACTGTGCTGTGGGTTGGCATATCCTCAAAACTGCTGCTAAATCACATAGGTTTGAAAGTCGGAATAGATTATTGAAATTATCTTAAATGGTTATTTGAGACCATTTTTACTTGAGCCATTAGGATATACAGCAGCAAAAGGAGACATTCAGAACTGTTTTTTGACATGAAATACCTTACTACTTGTCAGAGCATGCAATGGAGATCATAATATATATAGATTTTTTATATATTACATAATAAATAAAAGCTTCTTTGAAAGTATTTTAGAATGTACTACAGTAACTTATAAAGTAAAATATGGTTATACATTTTTAAGGTTATTATACATCTCAATAATACAGTACTAAACATTTGGATTATTGAGATAGTGACACATATGATTTTTTATATAATTATATTTTCTTTCACAGAATCACAGAATTGTAGGGGTTGGAAGGAACCATGAGAGATCATTGGGTCCAACCCCCTTGCCAAAGCAGGATCCCTAGAGCAGGTTGCCCAGATAAGCATCCAGACGGGCCTCGAATATCTCCAGAGAAGGAGACTCCACAACCTCCCTGGGCAGCCTGTTCCAGTGCTCCATCACCCTTACCATGAAGAAGTTCTTTTGCATGTTGGTGTGGAACTTCCTGTGCTCCATTTTGTGGCCATTGCCCCTTGTCCTATCCCCACAAACCACTGAAAAGAGGTTGGCCAAATCCCTCTGTCTCCCACACTTAAGATATTTGTAAACATTGATAAGATTCCCTTTCAGTCTTCTCTTCTCAAGGCTGAACAAACCCAGGTATCTCAGACTTTTCTCACAGGGAAGATGCTCCAGGCCCCATATCCTCTTTGTTGGCCTCTACTGGACTCTACCCAGGAGGTCCCTGTCTTTTTTGTAACAGGGAGCTCAGAACTGGACACAGTACTCCAGGTGAGGCCTGACCAGGGCAGAGTAGAGGAGGTCAGCAGGTCACCTTCCTTGACCTGCTGACCATCTTTTTAATGCACACCAGGATCCCATTGGTCTTCTTGGCCACCAGGGCACACTGCTGGCTCATGGTCAACCTGTCATCCACCATGACCCACACAAGTCCTTCTCTGCAGAGCTCCTCTCCAGCAGGTCATCCCCCAGCCTGTACTGATACATGTGGTTGTTCCTTCCCAGGTGCAGAACTCTACACTTGCTCTTGTTAAACCTCATTTAGTTTCTTCCTGCCCATCTCTCCAGCCTGTCCAGGTCTCACTGCATGGCCGCACAGCCTTCTGGCATGTCAGCCACTCCTCCCAGCTTTGTATCATTGGCATACTTGCTGAGGGTGGACACTATTTCCTCATCAAGGTCGTCAGTGAAGATGTTGAACAAGACAGGACCCAGCACCGACACCTGGGGAACACCGCTAGTCACAGGTATCCAGCCAGACTCTGTGCCGCTGATCACTACTCTCTGAGCTTGGCCAGTCAGCCAGTTCTCAACCCACCTTGCTGTCCACTCACTTATCCCACAGTTTCTCAGCTTTGCTGGCAGGATGTCATGGGAGACAGTATCAAAAGCCTTGCTAAAGTCAAGGTAGATAACATCCACAGCTCTCCCCCCATCAACTCAGATGGTGATGCCATCATAGAAGGCAACAAGCTTGGCTGAGCACGATTTCCCCTTGGTGAATACATGATGACTACTCTTCATACCATTCTTCTCTTCCAATTGCTTGGAGATGGCATCCAGAACAAGCTGTTAATATTTTCTTTGTTTTCCTTATTAAGTTATCTCAAAGTATTTAGAAAGATATATATTGTATATACATTACAAACTCTGGTGTTAGCTATTCCTGAATTTTCAGTAGTCTTTCTATATTCTACCTTGTGATGTGCACATTTGTGTGTTGTTTTACAATTTACTAAGCTAATTCAAGTCTTCCTTAGTCTCTGTCCTCACATTAAATATCCTGAACTACTGCAACACTTCAAAAAAAAAAAAAAAAATCAAATTTTCACTTCTGATTACCAGTTGCCACTGGAGCAAGCACTTCCTTCACATTTCTTGGGGGCTAGGGGTGACGTAGATAATTTCCAAACCTGACCAAGGGGCCAGACCACTAAACCCATCTGCTCCTTTCTTCCATTGGTTCCATGCCTTATCAGAAGCAGAAGACTACAGAGGTAGAAGACTACAGAAATTTCTTCTTAGTTTGTTAAGGTACATTGACTAAACTAAGACACACATACACAAACATAAAATATGCAAGTAGGAGAAAGCTTTCTCCAGCAGCCAACCTGAATAATTACATGCTTTCAGAATGCTTTGAAGACTAACTTACTGACAGCGAGGTCCTTTCAAGGTATCTCTAACTAACACAGACTGAAATTTTAGATATTAAAATTATTAATTTTAAAAGGCTAAAATTTTTTAAATATGACTTATCTAAACAGAGGAAAGTTTACTCCCTTGAATTTTTATGCTGGTGTTCATTAAGCTTTTTATTATTCTTTTTAATTAAAAAAAAAAAAAAAAAAAACTCGAACTTCTGTTTCTGATGAAGTTATAGGATCATTCTTTCTAATTTAGGTGATATATGCTGAATTTCTTTTCAGTAGATTTCAACTAAATATAACACCTTCATTCATTTTTCTTTCACTGGTATGATCTCTTCTCATTAAACATCTTTTCTTCAGGCTAACAAAAAAGTAGAAAATGGTTTCAATTGACATGTGACATGGAGAGAAAAAACTGAAAGAAATAAACAAGAAATAGCTATTCTTCATATATTACCTCAAACCATCAACTAATATAAGGCTATTTATTCCTGAATGTGTCTTCAGGGAACGGTGAGAAAAGACAACCACTGTTTGTGCCCAATTACTTAGAGAAAATGCAGAAATTTGAATGATCAGGTATAAAACATTCCACACTTCTACCACAACAATCCCAAATTACTTTCAGTATAGCAACTGTTTTTAACAAATGCACATTGTGCATGCCTGTATAAATAAGTCGTGTTGCTTTTTAACATAACAAATAATAAATAATCAGAAATGTAGGAAAGTAATGCCAACAAGCAAACACAACATTTATACACTTCTGCTTTTCAGTTCAGTTCATCAAAAAATAGAACCTCTGCTGTGATTTGCTTTCTCTCACAGTGGTTCAGAAGAAATTAAATGAAGAAGACAGGTTCAATCCCTTATTAGTTGGAATTAATTAAAACATTAAATAGGGAATTTCATTTTCCTGACTGTACTCACGTAGCACTAACTCTTTTCCTACCTTGACTCTTTACTAGCTCCAGATCCACAGGGAAAAGAAAAAAAAAAAAAAAAAATTGTTTTGAGACTGCATCCTTCTAATCCTTGTACACTGTCCAGGGTTTTACTTCAGACTATAAGTAGTCAGGTATCATGAACAAGTGTCCCTATCTCATGTCATTTAAAATCTTTAACAAACAAACAAACAAAACTTAACCCACCAGACACTGTCTTCTCATCTGCAGGCCCCTCTGAGGACTACTGCAGGACCAGTCTAAGTACAATACTGTCATTTTGTCTCTTTCAAGAAGATCACAATAATACCCAATGAATTCAGAGCAGTCACTGATATAATACCTTGTATATGGACAAAGACAACATGGAAGTATAATGTACATTCAGCTATTTGGCCACAAGATCATGTATGTTGCAACAGAGACAAGTCACAGATATCTTTGGTCATGTCTAAATTATCTTGACCTGATTGGCCTTTTAGGGCTAAAGATCTTTGGTTAAGAGGATTTTTTTTTTTTTTTGTTAACAGAAAGGATAAAAACCAACCAAGCCAATTCAGGATTCTGTTTCTGAAGTCGAAATTAGCCACTGGATACCAGCAATATGTGGTGAATGTGCATGTAAGATGTAATTATAAGACATCACTGCTTCAGCAAATAAGGTAAATCTCCTTACCCTAAGAATGATAACAGAAAATTATACTACAACTATTGCCAACTATGACTAAATATTTTATTATTATTATTATTTTAATGTAAAACTAAACTGCATTTCATGTAACTTAATGGAAAAAAAAAAAAAGGAAAGAAAAAGAAGTAAAGCCAACATAAATTTCCATCTCCCAAATACATAAATACATACAGAGTCTGTGTATATTATCATATACATACTTATATATATGTATATACATATTTATCTATTTTTTATCTATCTATATTTATCTATTATCTCTACATATTTATCTCTAACCCTCTTTTTCATAAAAGTGTGCTTGTACTTACTGCATTAAATGTATCTACATAAATTCATGAGGTTAGAATCACATACTTCATGAGTGACAACAGAGCAGAACTGTAATTGGTAGAGTCCATTTTAAAGTGATCATAAATATAGGTAAAATCTTATTTTGATATCACTCTAATAGTGCAGTTGAGGATAATATTTACTTAACAGTAGAAGTTAATAGAACTCATCACTTCTAATCATAGCAGAAATTTAATTATGATGAAATGTTAATAACAACTCTTTGACATCAAACAGATAATAGACCCAAGCAAGACTGTTTTGGTAGGTTTTATATATATATATATGTTAAACACCCATTAAACACCAATGGGATTAAAATATTTTACACTTTACAACTCCTTAGAAAATCCCAGACACTCTCACAGTACATAATGTGTGATGTACATCTACTTGGTGAAGTGTAAATTTAATATTTTGTTATTTCAAATGATGAGTTTATAGGAATTGAATGAACAAGTATACTTCAAAAAAAAAAAAAATAGTATATTTCACTCCTCAGATGAGAGTAGAGCTATGTTATATAGAGGATGAATTAATACAACATGTGAGGGAACTTCACCAAAGAATATTAGGTTGAAAAGTAATGTCTTTACTAACCAGACCACTGATCCTCGGGGTTGCCCAGGGAAGAAGTGGTGTCACTGTCCCTGGGGGTGTTTAAGGAAAGGTTGGACGTGATGCTTAGAGACATGGATTAATGGGTCACATTGGTAGTAGGGTGAATAGTAGGGTAGTAGAGTAGATGATCTTGGAGGTCTTTTCCAACCTTAATGATTATATGACAGAGATTCTAGGCATGAGTCTAAATCTGGCTTCATTAAAAGTTTATTTTACAAGGTGTGAAAAAGCACCCCCTATTTTGACAAATAGAGAGTATTATTTATATATTATTAAATATTGTAAATATTTAATATTATAAACATTAATGCTTATAATATTAATATAATAATAATTAATATAAATATTAATGATACAATATTATTAATAATATGAATATTATTAAATATTACCAAAAATGCTAATATTTTTTTCCTCAGCTTTTCTTACAACCCAGAATTGTAACAGTAAATGCAAACATTATATTATTGCTTCTCAGTACCACAGCTTCAATAAGGACAGTCACTGTCCTACCACAGGAAAATAGTTTTTAACCTCCTTGTGGAAAACAATATTTTGAGCTTTTTAATGTTTTTCAGCTATGGTACTAGTGCTTTGTTCTCACCACTCATCACCCCTCCATCATTTCCATAAAGAACTAGGCAAAAGAAGAAATAAAATTTTGAAAGAGGGTGAATACAACTATGCTTCATCTAGAAGAGTACAGCACAGTCTCAATACTACTTGTATGAGACAGACTCTTAAGATTGTATGTGATAACAGACCCACCAATTACTGTGATAAAATAAACAACAACAACTTAAACAAACAATAACACATCAATAAAAAAAAGCCTACCTCAGAATTAAATAGCAATCAGACCACATGAAGAAAGAGAGAAATTGTCAGACCTCCTTCTTCTGCATGCATTCAGAATCAGAACTCTGAGCAACCAGGCAACATTACCATAAAATAAAGGTGCTCAGTGACCTGAGTAAGCACTTCTGAAGTGCAGTTTTGGCACTTCAATTCTGCCTGCTCTGAGTGACTGAGTTCCTTATTAATTGGAGGTGAAATCCATGTTTTTTCTTGTTACATCTCAAAAGCATGGATGTGTGGATATAGGTTAGAGGACCTGTGAGCAGAACATGTATGTACTTTCCAGCTTTAGGTAATTAACTTATCTTTTATACTATGTTTTTTTTTTTTATGTTTAACAGAATGTTATATGCTAGGCTTTGTATTATTGTCAGAGGAATTCTGTACCTGACAACCTACAATCTTCCCTAAGTATCTCAAGTGTTGTGGGCATTTTTGTATTGAACAAATACAGATATAACTCTATTGGCAAGAAATCTATTATAAGAAAATGTCTAAATATTTTTATTTATTTATTTATTTTAAATCTAACTGTTTGATGAAACAAATGACAGGTCTTGAACCAGAAACAAGAATACTGTTATTAACCAGGTAGGAAAAAAAAAAAAAAAAACAAACAAACTTTCAGAGATTGTCTTCTACAGTTTATCAAATGGAACCTAAGCTATCTGGTCTGATATAGCTGATAAAGTTAAAAATGTTTTCTGACAAGGAAAGTATTAGATAGGACCACTTCAGGACCACTATAAACGTACACCTATAGACAGTCAGCAACATACACAGATTTGCAATATCCAAACAAAACTTTCCGAGATGAGTTTAAAATTCATCAGCCCACCAGAGAAGATAACAGACTATTTTTAAGACCTCTATTCAAATATCATACATAAAGAAGTGTGGGCTGGATTACCTCATGTGAATCAACAGCTTTCATTCTCCTCAGTGATGTAAAGCAGCTGCAAAAGAAGTCCAATTAATTGGATAGCCATCTTTACAACTCTTTACAGCTGCTCTGTGACACTGAGGTTCTGTAAAGCAGCTAGAATTTACTGGGAGTGAATAGGGTTTTGTAATTTCTGGGAATCACAACAACCAAGTAAATCAGTAAGAAGGCGATGTGTTTTCTAAAAAAAAAAAAAAAAAAAAAAAAAAAAGAGAGAGAGAGAAAAAAGAGAGAAAAAGCAAACCTAAAATTAATATATTGCTAACAACATCCTAAGTAGTAACAACAAGATCCATCATTTAAAAAGGTATGATTAAAAATAAAATAAAAATTATTAATAATAATAATAATAATAACAATTAAAAGGATCTTTTGAGTGATTCTGACCTTTGTAGTCCTCCAAAAACTAGAAAACCAGAAAATGTTTTCATCCATCCAAAGTTATGGTCAGTACTAACAAAAAAGAAAATGATAAGTAATCCTGTAGGTTTCTATGCTAATTTCAAAAAGACTGATGTACAGGAATGTGTGAGAAAAAAAGTAATTAGTTTTATTTAGAAGGAAGAATTCCCTGGTACAAAGGACTTGACTATCAAGCAATATTTATTCTCTTTTTGACAGGGAATTTGAATAATTTACAGACAATTCTTATGGAAACCAATAGTTAAAAATCCTCCAATAGTCCACCCATGGAGAAATGCTACATCCTTTTTCTGACAGTAGGAAAACATAACATGTCTCTCTCTTTGTATGTGTTTGCATGTTTATCTAGTGCGTGTATAAAGACTTTTGTCAAAAACTTAACATTCACAATTTAGTGTATTTGTATTACCCTTAGCAACCTAGGATATTGCTAAAGGATATGGATTCCTATGTGTTAGACACATAGGATGGATTCCTATGTGTTAGACACATAGGAATCCATAGACACACAAGTTAACAAAGGAAAAGTGTAGCTGTGTATCAGTGTGATAAAGTTTGATACTGGCATGACAAAGAAACCACTAAACAGTAAGGCACACAATACAATGCATGCAATAAATAGCCTAAATATTCAGGGTCAAATATTGTCAAAAATCTGTGTATCCTTTATTCATTTAGACATCAATTCTTGCTGTCTGATAGAGAAAACTAAAGGCTGATTAATTTGGAGATCTCCAAACCTGCTTATATTGTCGAAGATACTACTGAAAAATATGATAAATGATAAATGATAAAATACCTTTTGACCTAGGTAGACCATTCAGAATGCAGCTGTACTGGGAAACAATGCAAGAGATTCCTTAAATTCATTAAGTATCCTCAAGATGTATGGAAAAACAAGGAACACAGAATTATATGTTTTTTTGTTTGTTTGTTTGTTTGCTTGTGTGTGTGTGTGTTTGTGTATGTGTGTGTGATCATTATCACAGTAGATTATTTTAACTAGGCTAGTAAAGTACTCTTGTATTAGACCTTCAGCAAATTACTTTGTAGTCCATTGCAAACTGAGATGCCAACTGGTAAGAACATCCATATAGCACAACAGCACTGATGATTATATATCAGCTGTCTGCAGCAAGAAGCAATCATTGCACAGTGATTAGAAAACAGAATAATGTCCCTGTTCGTGATGGTTCCTCAAAGAGTCAGTGGGGATGACAACCATTGGTTACTGTGCTGATACAGGACACTTGGTGGTAATAGCTGAAGAGAACATCTGTTACATGAAAGAATGGTTTTGTCAGTGCCTGATTTATTTTTTAAAATGTTTTTATTGGGAGTACAGAAGTGCTTGAAGAAACAAGCATCAGAATGAAGGGGCGGTAGATAAGAAACTCAGAGAGAAAATGAATCAATCTTTAAGAGACTCATTGGGTTAGATATATAACGGTCTTTAAGTTATTGAAAAAGTCATTGAAGTGTAGAAACCTAAAACTGCCAAAGAAGAAGTACACCCACAACTTAAGGGAGAGTCTTTTTCTCACTGTCTTTTTTTTCCAAAACTATCAGTCATTGCCATAGATCTGCCAGCTGATATTAAAATTCACCCAGTGACTGGCCAATAATATGGGTTTCTCCATTAAAAATAAAATAAAATGAAACAAAAATGAATTTTCAAGGCTGATGACTCACAAGTGTACTAGATGGTCCTGTCTGAAACATTTTTCTTATGGAAGTATATAGTGAGGATTTCAAACTGTTTCTAAATGACCCTAGATACGGATTTCCTGCTCTGGTGTTTGTTTGCCAAAGATGTCCAGTGACTGGACATCACTGAGTCCAGTGACTGAAGAGACGGGACCTTTCTACATGTAAGGAATACAAGTAGCTGAAAGTGTTTTTTAATGTGCTCCCCCTCCTCCCTCGCCTATTGTGTTGCAAGTAATAATTAATAATAATAATAAAATAAAACTACTCTCTTTCTGGAAATAGTTTGGATTTTATTACATTTTGTCTTTATGATACTTTTGAGACCCTGAATATCTGTTTTTAAGCTTCCTATATCTGCATTCCCTAATTTTTATTTATTACCTTTTTACTTTTATTTTGGTTGCTTTTCTATCACTATTCATACACTTGAAGATTATTTTGATATGATTTTTGGTGCACCAAACCTGCTAATATCATTTTAAAGACTAATAGAAGTATATTTCTAGCTTCTGAAAGTAGCTTTGAACTGTCCAGACAAACAAGGGTCAGTTGTAATCAAATTTTCAATCAATCTTCTTTCTGCTTAATCCAAGAATATTCAAAACCTACTGAGACCAATTCACCCTGGAACAAAATAGAGAAATTTTCTACCTTCAAAACAAAATGGTAATTTTGTGAAGCACAATTAATGAGAAATGGCATTAGGCCATTTCAGTGGTGCATCTGAGTGTGGAGCCCAGATAATACCCTGCCAGGTTATTCCCAGGCTATTCCCATTCCCATCTGCACAAATCCATAAGAGACCATGAATATACAATGGCAGGCAGGAATTCAAATCAAGAAGACCTGAGGAATAATCACCTTGTTTGTGTCCCTCCCAGGGCCGTCCCAGCAAAGACATCATCAGACCCAGTATCCAGGTATGAAACCCAAACTGATAAATCGTGGAGACCAGCTCTCTAGTTTTTTTGTTTGTTTGTTTGCTTGTTTACAAAAAGGATAAAATAATAAAAATAAGGATAAAAAAGATAAAAAGAACTAGTCTTGTATAGATCGTTGGCTAGTCAATATTCTTGCCTGGCCACATCCTGCACAGAGTGCTTTTCTTTAAAATCCTTTCTAACTCTATTCTGTTTGCATGTGCATGTATGTGAGTGTGAATGCAGCAATTATTAAAAATAAAAATAAAACAAAATAAACAACAACATATATGTATATATATATTGTATATGTATGCTTCATGTGTGTGCCTGCTGTGAAAACATCTTCAGCCTTGGTGTTGACTGGACGTGAGGACATGGAGTAGCAGCAGCCTCTCCTCTCTCAGGCCATTGGATCCAGCATATTTTATTTTCCTCTAATAGTATCAGCAGTTACGGGATGGAAAAATAATGTTTTCTGGAACAGTAACTACCCTACTCATAAATACATATTGATTCAAAATTCAAGATTTGCTGAATGTTATTTTACATTAAACAAAAATTAAGAGATATTTGAAGGCAATCTTTATGGTATTTAAAGACTAGCTCACTAAGATATTAATTTTGTGAAAGAAATTACATATCATGAAGATAACAATTTACACTGTAAGACAGCAACACTGATTCAACATTCAACAACAAATCAAATCAACTACTCATTTACAGATATACTGTAATGTACATTTACAGTTTGGTGTATGAGGATATGACCCTATTGGTTAAAGGAAACATCAAAAGCCAATCCAAGCATGAAAACGTGTAAATGTACACTGGAGTAAATGCTTACTCCCACTTTATAATCACACCAATAAAAGTATCTTCTTTCTTTCTTTCTTTCTTTCTTTCTTTCTTTCTTTCTTTCTTTCTTCCTTCCTTCCTTCCTTCCTTCCTTCCTTCCTTCCTTCCTTCAAAGAATGAGAATAATTGAGATTTAAAGATGATAAAGATTTCATGCATAAAATAAGGTATTTAAATTAAAAAGATGGTAGAATAAATCTTGGAATTAATTAAACCTATTGATAAGCTTTATCTCAGCATTCCAATACAAAGGTAGGAGAGGGAAAAGGCTGTTAAAAGAGTCCTTAAAGAAGTTTTTTAATGTATCTTTTAATATATTAACAACAACAAAAAAGGTAAAGCTATTAGATTTTTTTTTTTTTTTTAAAAAAAGGAAATAGCTATTAGAAATGGGGAGAAAGTATCACATATGAGAGGAAAAAAAAAAAGAAAAAAAAAACAGTAATAAGGAAATCTAAATTAATAGTTCCTTAAGTTATAAGTAATTTATATTTAAACAACAAAACTTGGAAAAGGTTATGCAAAATGTTGTGGTCTTCAGCATGTTCAGTAGCTAATAAGGAACATAGATATTGACTTCAATAAGGTTCTGTTTTCTGTGCAGAGTCAAAACTTTTTACTATTTTCCCTTAGGTCAGATATTAGATCACAACACATCAACACTGAAAACAACCCTGTGAAAAACTGTCAGTGAGGAGGAGACCTGAGTTCTGCAGAGCTCTTTCATGAATAGAAAGGTCCAAAATATCCACAGATTGATGAAATATGATCCTGAACTGTATGTTTTTCATAGCATTTCACTGAGGCAAGCACAGAGTCGTGAAACACTGCAATCCTCCTGACAGTATCTGTCAGTGTTTCAAGTTGTTTTTCTTTCCCTATTTCATCTCTCAAATGTGTCCCATGCATTTTATTTTATTTTATTTACTCCTGAGGAGAGATTTAAGTTTACCACTTACTGCAAAACACCCTTCTTCCACTCACGCACCCACCCCTCTCACTTTGCCATTTGTAGCTTTAAAATGAATGAGGGCAGATTTGCTATTGCACAAACTTCTGTCTTTGTGCAATAGGCAGCTGATTCCTGTAACAGCACTTTCCTTAGCCTTGTCTACCTTATCAGTTTTATAATGTTCACCAGTAGCACAACTGAATACAGAAGAGTGAAAATATAGCTCCAAGGTTTTATAAGAAATTTCAGGAAACCAGTTAACAGCATGGACAGGCACTAAAACAAAATATTCTGTAGAATGAAAAACTATGAATATTTTTGATGACATAAGCTAATGACTTCTGGAAGAGCAAAAAGAATATTGGACAATATTTATGATAACAAAACAAAATTGCAGCACCTAGAAAAGAGGGGAGAGGAAAGGGAGAGGAGAGGGAGAGAAGAATCCATAACAGATATTTAAACTATTCTACAAAATGCACTTGGTGAATCAGTATGCCCCTGTTAGAAGGCATTGGAATATTCATTCAAGGATTAGGCAAAAAAGAGCTAAACCATGGTGTTTTCAGTGAGACGTTTATATGGATGACATGCATTGACTACTCAGATTACTCAGTTTCTGTAAGCTAATTTGTAAATGGTTTCGAAGAATGATCACCAAAGAGATTGTCAAATACTGGTAAGTGGGGTTAGACCTCTTGCATTTCAAAATAACATGCATATAAAAACTCCATTAAAACAAAGATGCAAGAGAGGGTGGAGGAAAAAGGCTTTTCCTGCATACAGCTAGGGTAATGTAGCAGACCTTTAAGCAAGGAAATATTGAAGAAAAATAAATAAAATAAAACAAAATAAAAAATAAAATAAATAAAATAAAACAAAATAAAATAAAAAGGAAAAAAAAAAGCACTGCAGCACTGCAATGTCTTAGCAACATTCTTAGTTATAAGCCTAAACAACCATTCACTTAACATGTTATGGTTATTATTAAAACAATAGTAAAATAGCTTCACTGATGTGAAAAAGTAGAAAATAAGATTGCTGCTATAAGTCTTTTTGCTGCTATAAGTCTGTGTCTGTCCCATCTTGTTAAAAGGATTACCTGCAAATAAATTAATTTTTGGCTTTCTTTCTAAAACATGCAGTCATATTATATTTAATACAAAAAGGTGTCCTTACAGCAGCTTCCTCCAAGGAACTAGTCATCTGTTGTTCTTGTTATATTTGAAGTAAGGCCTTGACTGAAATATCATCAAAATCAAGAAATATGACCTCCAAATGGAACATCTGTGGATACAGAACAATTTTATTCTGAAAAGCCATACTCCATGTCTGCCTACTGTTATAACAAGGAGTGAACATTTCGAGGAAGAATGGAAGATAATTTTTGCAGGATGTAGTGGTTGAACCCTGGGATGGGGCGAGAGAATCAGAAAAAAAAAAAAAAAAAAAAAAAAAAAAAAAACTGTGGATTAAGATAGAGATATTTTATTAGGATAGAAAAGAAAGGATAATAATAATAATAATAATAATAATAGTACTACTAATGCGTACAAAACAAGTGATGTGATACACAATGCAATTGCTCACCACCCACTGACCAATGCCCAGAGCAGCCGGTACACACTCCCCAGCCAGCCACCCCATATAATTGTTCAGCATTATGTCATATGGTATGGAATGACCCTAACTTGGGCCAGTTAGGGTCAGCTGTCCTGGTTCTGTCCCCTCTCACCTCCTGCTGCACCCCCAGCCTCCTTGCAGGCAGGACATTGTGAGAAGCTGAAAAGTCCTTGGCTTAGTATAAGCACTGCTCTGCAACAATTACAGCATCAGTGGATTATCAACATTATTCTCAACCTAAATCCCAAACACAGAACCATACAAGCTACTAGGAGGAAAACTAACTCTATCCTAGCCAAAATCAGGACACAGGACAACTGGGAGGATTGATTTGTCCATACCTTGTTTCAGAGTGGAAATCAGACAAACCTGAGTATGCTTTCTATCTGAAATTCTAATAGTCCAAATATACATCCCTTCTCACCACCTGAATTATCTGGACTTGAAATAAAACCAGAGTTAGTTAGTTGTATCATAACTGCATGTCATCCTTGGTTTATAACCTCGGTCACAGGATCACAGGGACTATGGAAGAGGTCTCTCCTAGAAGTTGAAAGTGGAAAACCATACCGTTGTTTAAAGGTATTATGAGGCCAAGTGTTAGAAGAGCATGGAGTGATTTGAAGAACAACGTGCACATTTGAATTGTGCCTAGAACAAGGACAAAGTTGTTCAAACACACCTCAACATTTCCAGCAAAGGATCTGACCTAGATTTTACAGGATCTAGTCTTAGCAGATATAAACATATTATTTGGTGAACATATTACACACTTAGAAAGAATAATTCAAACTACCCACTTATGTGGGTAGTTTGTCACGTCTTTGTGTAACCACCAAAAATTTGATATACATTAAATACTGAAACAAACAAACAAATACATTACCTAGACCAAGAAAAAATTATGTAAAGCATCAACAACATTCATAGCTGTTTGGATATTATGCAAGTAAAATCAAACATTATTTTAAAATAACTTTAACTTATTAGCAATAAGGGTGACATTATAAGATTATTTAATACTTCACAAATTGAGAAAGACAAGAAATATTAAATTAAATCTGAAAATAAAGGGACAGATTATGACATAGTTTCATTTCTGTTGATTTGTTCTCTCTACAATCACCAAGAATTCCTTCTTGACAAAAGAAAACAAACTGACACAATATTTTTATTCGTAAACCCTGGTGTAATCTCCCTCTTATTTATTTATTTATTTATTTATTTATTTAATTATTATTATTAAACTGATGTTAATATGACAATGATGAGCATTATGCTATGTGAACCTACCTACACCAGGCACTACTGCTCTCTCATCAAAAATGCTCAAGTTCAAAGCAGCTTCAATGTTTTGGACAGCCAGAAAATTTCAAACATACAAAAAATAAATAAATAAAAAATAACACATCCAGTTAATTCTAGTGCTCACTTACTTACTTACAAGAGTATAATTGTAATAATTTTTTATTTCTTATGGTGAAGTTTGTTGATACTGACATGAATTATTGTCAAGGTATGGTTTCTGAGCCTGGGTAGGATAGAGTTATTTTTCTTTGTAACGGACAGTAGGGTGATTTACACTGATTTAATATTAAAATAGCGTGAACAACACGGTAGTGTTTTGGATATTGTTGAACAGTACTTGCACAGTCACCACTTTCCTTCCCCCCCGCCCCTCCCCCTTTGCCCTCTCAGCAATTAGACTGGGGGTGCTCAAGAAGTTGGATGAAGGAAGGACCAGGTAAGCTAATTCTGAACTAAACAAAGGTGTATTTCAGAGACTGGATGGATATTGGTGTACTTGTGGGATGTAGTAGGTGGATCCTTTTGCATCACTTTTTGTGTGTGTGTGTGTGCGCACATAGGCACTATGGTGCCTTTACTCCTAGAACTATTTAAGCTCTCTCCATTACACCTACTTCATAAAGTTTGTTCTATGTCAGAAAATTCCGTGAAATTTCATGCCATGTGTAAGGGATACTATATAATTTGGATACACATATAATGGGGAAAAAAAAAAAAAAAAAAAAAAAAAAAAGTTTGTATCATAAGGCTGAAGATACAAACATAACTTATAATAAAAATGTGAAATTTATTGGGAGTTGAAACCATACAAGTGGGTAAGAATATAAACACTTAGACTCAGCTCCTGTATGGATGGCGTGTTTAAGAATAAAGAAATGCAAATGTTAATCTTTAGGACATTATTCCATTCCTTCCTTTAGAAAGGAAAATCCTGTGAATCTTAAGAACACCAATATAATGCATTCTGGGAACAAACAGTAAGAGAATATCTTGCAAATATTGAACTATTGATAATGAAGCTGAGTTTCTTCTATCTTGTAAATAAATATTTACTGAATTGAATTTTTATGAGCTTACTTTTTAAAATATAGAGCTTCATTCCAGAAGAAATACTACTGCTTAGCTCATTCCTGATATTAGTTAATGCAAAGTAGAGGAGCACCATTAACTTCTGGGCAAATCTTTTCTCAGGCTAAAATTTCATTGCACAGAAAAACAGTAGCAAAATATTAAAAGTGCTTCACAGAAATATCAGATGCAGGGAAATTAGATCTTTTTTGGGTCAGGGCTAATGCCCTTGCTAAGATGGTGGAGAGTAAAACAGTCTGATTGAAATTATTGCTGACCAATTTACACATTTAAAAAATAAAAATAAAAAAATCTTACACAATGTTATTGATACCAAATGAGGATAAAAGAGTGAGACCAAGAAATGCTAGGGGGTACATGATTATTTAACCGTTTTGTTTTCCTTATAAATAGAACTGAAAAGAACACAGTGATTCTGAGAGAACAGTGAGAGAAAATGCCTGTGAGAAATACTTTTCTAATATAAGCTATTTCAATTTTTTTTTTTTTTTTTTAAAAAAAAAGCTCCATTGTATGCCAGAATATGAGAGGAATTTCTTCACTCTCTAACTTATATTCACTGATACACCTTCAATACCTTATTTTTCCCTAAATTCTGTTAAAATATGTTTGAATTTTATGACAAAAAAGACAGTTTCTCAGCAATGAATTCAAAACATGCTGCCACTAGTAACTAAGAGTGCCGGTGTATCAGCTACCATCCCATTTAGTGCTATGATCAGTAAGATTTTTATAGGCCTCTAGCAACATTTTTCCCCACCATTTAAGTACATTTTGAATTAAACTCTAATTCACTTTTCTCATGCTTTCTATTTACTGAAATATATAGCAAGTCTGTTTTTTAAACTTTTTATATATTAGCATAATATAAAGAAAATTCTGGTACATGGCCTTTTGTAAAACTCCCTTCAGCTGTTGGAAATCTCATTTAGCAGTCAGTATTTAAAGGCTACACCCCAGTAAGTAAATAAGTTAAGTATTTATTAAGTGCTGCAGTGCACGATTTTTTAGGTACCTACATTGTTGTGGTTTAGCCCAGCAGACAGCTAAGTACCACACAACTGCTTGCTGACTCTCCCCAGGTAGGAAGAGAATCAGAAAGATAAAAGTACAAGAACTCATGGGTTGAGATAAAGACCATTTACTAAGTAAAGCAAAATCTTTATAAGCAAAGAAAACAAAAATTAGAAATTCATTTGCTACTTCCCATCAGCAGAAGGATTTCAGCCACTTCTAGGAAAGCAGAGCTCATCACAAAATGTTTCTGCAAATAAATAAATAAATAAATAAATAAATATCTCTCTAAAAATCTCTCTAAACATCTCCCACACCCTTTTTTCTTCTTTAATCCAGCTTTTATTGCTGAATGTGACATCCTCTGGTATAGAATATCCCTTTGGTCAATTGGGGTCAGCTGTTCTTGCTGTGTACCCTCCCAGTTTAGTGTGTACCCCCGGCCTCCTCAGTGGCAGAGGAAAATAAGCAGCAGAAAATTATTTTTCTCCATGTATGTATTGCTCTGCCACAGCTAAAAACATTGGTGTGCTATAATCACAATTTTAATCAAAAATCCAAAACACAGCATCATACATGAAGAAAATTAACTCTATCTCAGCCAAAACCATCTTTGTTCATCTAGTCTGTTTGTTCATCTAGTCTGAAATGTTAGGTGCACAGAGTCCTAAGCAGGGGTGCTGCTCACATAGACACACTGCTCCCTTACATTTAAACATTGAAAACTACTAATTTTCTTGTGACAGCATCAGAAATGCACATAATCCAATTCTAGATATACCTACAGATTTTATCCAGTCCTCCTGTCCTTCCCATTCTTTCTGAATATTTAGAGCATTCTGCTGATAGACACCTCTCTGGAGGTATCTATCCAGTTGAAACACTGATATTATGTATTCAAATGGATTTAAGCCTTCTGAATCCAGTCCTTTCCATATCAATATTCAGCTTCAGAAAGGAAAAGTGTCTTTTGCCCAAGTTGCTTGGGACTAATAAAAAGGAAACAAGTTTAATATCTTGCTGCTGAAACAAAAGAATAAATAGAGTTTTTATAAAAACTCAGGTGTAGATGTAAAGGTATGACTTACTGCTCTGTTGAGGAAGTGTACTTTCATGAGTTTAGGAAATCATACACTCTATAGAAAAGATTCTGTGATAATATTATTTTTTTAATTGTATATCACTGCTATCAGTTTTTACTGATGTATAGTACAGTAAAATAAAAATAATTCTTTAGGAAATACTAAAATTAAGAAACAAAGACATAGAATGAAAAAAAAAAATCTGTATTGTTTATAGGCAGCAGATGTTATTTTTTCTGATATCTGAAGCAAATTTACAAGGATCATCTTAACAGCTATATTCCTTGAACTAAATAATGAAGGAAATTAGGAGGAAAAAAAAATATATGGTCTCAACTTTATCTGGGCCACTTATGGAAATAGGCAAATACTGTCAATATTACTTATGGTCATTGCAGTTGTATAATTTTGTAACTTATTTAATTATGTACAAAAAAATTAGTTTGGATTCTGGAACCTTAGCATGGGGAGCAAACTCAGCTGAATCACTTAATATAAGACAAAACTAAACTATATTCTCAGGAAAGCTCTGACTGGCATAAAACTAGGGCAGCACATAAGATAAGCATAGACATGCAGATAGGTATTCTCCAGTCATGCAAAAAAGGATTTATTGATACAGAGAAAGTTAATACCCAGTATTTCTTTGCCAGCTTCTACTTGAAGATTTCAAATTATAATTGAAAACTTACCTTCCAAGTTGTTTCTAACAACTAGCTTTTCTATTAAATCCTGCTTTTTATATGTCATGGTAGAAAACTTAATCTTTTTGCTCACATAGCTGGTGAAATTTCAAAAGCAGATGACCTTTGGCCAGTTTTTGGAGATAATATCCTGAGTGGATATCTACTACTGATGTCAAGATGTTGCTATTATCATTGCTGACCAGCACCAGCAACAGAAGACATTGTTTTTCTAAATGGAGTCTTCTGTACTAAAAATTACTATGCTTAAATTTGCCTCATTACAACCAATATTTCATTACATGCCTATCAGAATTATGTGCTGAAGAAAAAAAATAATGTGCCAAAAAAAACTTTAGAATAAGAATGTTTTTAAAATGAGGAATGCAGCATCTTGCCTAAATTTAAGTAAATTTTGCAAAGTTTTACTCAAAACTTTAAAACTGAGGACTACCTGAAGGCAGTTAAATGGGGCTATGGGTAAGACTTAAGCATCTCATAAAGCAAGAACATGAAATATATGTTGTTATATCATCTCTGAACATGCATTCCATTTACATCAGTGGGAGTTGCACCTGTTTTTGGATAGGTAGAAAAGTAAGCAAAATAATTTAAATAAAATATGTGATTTTTTTTTTTAAAGTGAAAAGTTTCTCGATATTCAGTGTCATCAAATCTATAAATAGTATTTTGTTTGTTTGTTTTTTCAATACTAACAGAGAAGTACTTATCTTCTTGTGAAGTTCTAAGCTACATCTTTTGCTAGAAAATGTTTACTGTCAATCTTCTCTAGGGGAAAAGAGGAAATTAAGCTTACACATGTAGTCCATTTACCCCATAAAATTTAATCTAAACAAAATATTTCTGGTTTATGGACTTCAAAAACAGATTCTCCCCCCCAAACTCCTGGCCCCATTTCCGTCCCCCATCCCAAGATTTACTTGAAGACTGTCATATATGTATTTTAATCTACAACTACAGCTTTGGAGCAAGCATTATTTTATTATATATTTTACTTTTTATTCAAAAGACTCTGAATAACTGTCACCCTGAATCTGAAAATATTTCTTCTTAAGAGTAACACCTGTATTTAAGAAAAAAGACAATTATTTTCTATGACCTTCATATCAAGTGTTTTTTTTTTTTTTTTTTTCCGGAATTAGTATTTCTCACATTTTTAGTAAGAGTCATCTGTCTGTTCAGAGGTTTCAGAGGATTTCTGGAAAATTTGTGTAATGTCAAATTATCCTGTTGACCAGTGATCCTTTATCAGTAAAGGCCATTCTTCAGGAATTATGAGTACAGAAGACAGTGTTTTTTTTTTTGTTTGTTTGTTTTTTTTTGTTTTTTCTCATATATAAAAATTTAACAGCATATAAAATACAGCTCAAGGGAACAACAGCAGCATTACAGAGAAACACAATCTAAATTAAAGTCTCTGTCACTACATGTTAATAAGCATACTTCACAGAAACTCAGAGGAATTCCTTGCACATTTCAGAGAGGGAATTACAGAACTGATTCAAATATTATGAAAATATTTTTTCCTACTTAATAGTCCTCCTCATGCAATAATTGCATGAAACAATTGTTAAAACTTATGGTTATTTCCATGTGGTGGCCTACTGTATTTTTAATTGAATATAGATTTTAAAATAAGTAAAAAATACTATCTGTACTCATGTTCATGTAATAATCAATCCTAACTATAACATTGCTACCAGAACACTAATATTACTTTTGGGATACAAGGCTCTTCATTGTTAGTTCTCTTCCTAAAACAGTAAGAAAATAAATGTCTTTCATTTCTATTTTGTTTAAGATTTATTTCTGCTTTAATGCTGCATAACTGCCTGGAGGTTAGAAATGTGTAACTTCTGTATATTAAATAGAATTTGTATCTTGCAAAACCACTTCCTATTTCTTTAAATCCTTTACTTCTTACCTCTTGCAATTTCTAAACTGTGTGTGTTTATCTTGTTTCTCCTAACAGCCCTAAGTTTTCTCTGATACTGGAAAAAATGTTCCCTTAGGAACATAAAAGGTAATGGTAGATACTCCATGAAAAATTTACCATGAAAACTCTAGCCCAATTTCCTGTGTCTTGTACCTACATCAAAATACAAGAATACCTTATTTGTTTGCTTCCTTATTCTAAAGAAAGAAAAAAAAAACTAGATCAAGACACAGACTTTTAAAGGAAACTCAGCTTTTAAGTAGAAGCTTATGGGGGAGGCAGGGGGAGGATGATAGTAACATTAATAGTAAACACCATCTTTAATCAAGAAAAAAATGATGAATTCCAGAAACTCATAACTTAATTATTTCAGACCACAAATATCTATAGACCTTTAGTTTCTAAGCAGGTTTTTTTTTTTTTTTTTTTTTTTTTTAGTCAAAATAAATCTATAAATGCAAAGGAATACTCCTGCTAAATATGATTGAACAAGTAGAATTAGACCAACGCTTAGTTTTCTAAGCTTGCAGTGTGCTGCTTTCTTAGGCTTTTTACCGACCAGGCTTTTAGCATCAGATCTCTTCGTGAAAAATAGAATCTAGCTAGAACTCAGTGATTAGCTTGACACCCTTAAAAAAACAAACAAACAAAAAAACAAACAACAAAAAAAAGCTTTGAGACTTAAATAGTACATTAATTCTGATAGATAACAAATGCAGTACATCTAACATATGGATTTATTAGCTTTATGCCTGTTTTACATCTAATCAATCTTCCACTCAGTTGTCATTAGGTGTGAAAAAGTGTGCTTAAAGCAAAATAAAATAATTCATGTCTGAATGGACACTCAAGGAAAAGCTTCAACCCTAACCTCTGATATTTACTAGAGAAAGACAGGTTTTCTTGATTCCATTAATAATGCTACTTAAAGATCACCACAAATTCTTGTTCAGATGGAGTTTTATTCCTAGATACAGCATGTTTGAAAAGATGCTCTTACATTTGAAGGATTACCCTTTAATGAAAACATACCCTAGACACATTCAGTTAATCTTCTGATGTAAAGCTGACAGGGAAATGGAAGCAAGGAAAACTGAGAAAAAGCGGCCAAGATAAACCAAGTTCACGGGGATATTGAAGTCTTACAGACTAATACAAACTTAACCTGTATTAGATTTGTCATAGATAAAGACACAGATGTTTAAGTCTGAAAGACAGGCAGATGAACTACAAATCTGCACTGTACCTCTCTTTTTTTCACTAGGATCAAATAGCTTTCCTTGTATGACTTTTTTTTTTTTTTTATCAATATGAATTTTGAATTTTGCTCTTTCTTCTGATCATGATTATAGCATAAAGACCACATGGACACCATGGTTCTTTTAGGATCAGTAACTCTACTACTTTATTGATGACATAACTTCAACTTTCCCTTATTGAGGACAGGTTCCCTTCCTATGCTATTCGCTCTACAACAGTACTTTTCCATTAACCATTTCCATTAATTTCATGACCAATTGGTCAACAACTTTGCCTGGCAACCACAAACATCCAGCAACTTCCATGTCTTAACGGCTGAAGAACAAGCAGTTTGAGACTGTAAGGCATGTCCTGTATCACCCTTCTTTGTTCTCTGTAAACTCTTTACATTCCTCATGACCTCACCATTAAGAGTCTGATGTTACAAACCATGAGGCTTGTTGACTTCCATGGCCACACTCCCACACATGATCAGAGAGACATCTCTAATGTAGCATAAAGAATTCTAACTAGCAACTTCAAAAATTGATGGATACTAACAACCAAATGTTTAACAAAGCGTTCTTAATGTCTTTGGAGAATCAGATAAGGTTTCTTGGCTTTAGAAAAGGAGGGGTTATATTTTTCTAAGTATTAAGCTTTCCAGCTGTAATCATTGGGTAGTCTCTGTGAAGCTGCTTAATTTTAAGAGAAGTTCTATTTGTAAAACTGAATTGCCAAACAATTCAGAGGGACTGAAAGGATCCCAAGCTCATGTTACAGAAAATCAATAGAAATACATTCTGCTATGTTTGTGAAATTAAAACTTTTGCTTTATCATGAGTTTTTCATAACAGCTCTCTGAAAATGTATTATTCTACATGTAAATTCAGAGATCCTAATTATAGTACATCAGAATTATGGCAGAACTTCTATTGGTTTTATGAAACCCAGAATCTTGTACAGATCTAAAAACAGTGGACAAAGGAAGAAATGATGATAGTTTTCTTTTGCCATTTGCCCTATGACTAGAGAACTCTTCCAGCATTAAACTTTATTCAGTTCTCTCCTTTGTCTGAAAATATTTAAACCAACTTTTCTCACCTTCAAGAACACCTCCACCCTATCCTTGGTTTTAGAAGCCATTCCTTTCAGTAAAAACAAGTTGGTACATGGAGAGGAAAGAGGAGGAGTGAAAGGGAAGAAGGAGATTTATTTCTGTGAGGTGGTCCCAAATGTATGGAATTTGATTTCTTGAGGATTTATCCTTCTGCCAGTGAGGCTTTGCACTCTGGAGTCCTTACGCATTCTGTGCCACTATTAATACTGTACATGGAGTAACAGGATCCTTTCTGTTCCTTTTTCCTACATCTCAGCCCTTACTGGCACCATCAAAACATCTATAAGTTTTCAGGCAATGATTTCTCCTGAATCTTTGATAGTGCAAGATACTTCTCCACCAGAAAAAACTAATGTAAGGAATATAGAACTACTTGCAACTTCCCTCCTTGAAGATTTCTATATACTCACAGCTGACCATGATCAAAGCATAGTTCATGGTCTAGTGCCGCAAAATGCAGCAGAGCTTTACACTGTGCATGGAAAACAAACAAACAAACAAACAAAACCAACTTATCATAAAGAAATAACATTTTTTTAGACTTCAACAGTAGTCAAGTAGTCTTCACACTGCTAGTTGTATGCTCTATGCTGCTGAGGATGGCACATTTTAATGTTTCCTTTTATACTCTCTAGACTGATGGCTACTTAATGATGCCATACAAAATAGAGTGTTCTCTCACTGGGGCTAAGTCAGATGACCACACCATCTAATTGTATGGCTAAGGATTTATACTTGTGCCATTCTTCTATGAAGTAAAGATGAGAGTTTTTTATCTCTATTTAAAAGAGATAAATTTGTGAGATAAATACCATTTATGTCTTGAGGACTCTGACCACTGATCTACAAATGGAAATATATGTATATATATTTATGTATTTATATTTACACATAAATGTAAATATATATTTGCCATGCAAAACACACAGAAAACTCTCCCACAAATTATGACTGCATATTTATTTTGGGTAAACACAAATGGAGAAACATGAGATTTTAGTAAAAATAACTTGGATGCGCTTAAGCTGTCAAAGTAAAGCATAAAGTAAGCTCTAAATATTGCAACAACCACATCACCATGCAATACCAGAGCAGTTAAAGGCTTTTGGGAATACCAATATTGTTTTTTTATGTTGAAATCAAGGGTTTGATTCAATAGCTCCCTTGTGACAAGCCTTAAATCACTCATACTTAAAACTGAAGTTTTGCTTATGACTTAGCAATTACTGAGCTCAGTCCACTGATATGCGATTGAATGGAGAGCATGACTGACATGTGTACCTTTGAAGAACCTATCTGAAGAAAAACACGACAAAGTTCTTACAAGACTGTGAATATCATCACATAACGCTTTTAAACACCTTTTTGAGTATTTGAGTACAACTTCCATGTTTTGTTTTTGTTTTTGTTTTTAAAAAGAAAAGCAAAACCAAAACAACAACAAAACAAAACTTTGTTTTCCAAAGAAGAGGAAAAAACAAAACCAAGTAAATTGTATTACCATGATTAGTATGGCCTAAACATAGAGTATATAAGAATATTTCTATTCAGCATTTTACTGTCTTGAAACAAAAAGCAGATGTTGATTTTTATTAGACCTATCAAACTACATGTTGTCTGTTGGAGAAACAGATGCAAGCTGAATTTATAAGAAAGGTCCTTAAAAGCCTTCTTATATGAGGGATTCAGAGAATTATTTAGATAACTTTGATCTTTTCACTGGTTAGGACATCTTTCGAGGTTATGTTTTACTCTGATTTTTGAGGTCATTTTCATGCTGCTTCCACTCTTAGAGTAAATCACTGGCACCTATCTCAATCCATCATGCTAGCAACTGAAAACAAACAAATAGTAGTGGAAGAACCATTCAAAAACAAATGTTACCAAAAGTATTTAAAGAAAAAAAAAATCTGGGAGAAAAAAGCCAAAGTTATAGTGTCAGGTAGCTTTAATCTCTAGTAAAAATAAATGCTTTAGAAATGCTTCAGTTTACAAGTGGAAAAAAAAAAAAAAAAAAAAAAAAAAAAAAATCTTGATAATCTGTTGTACCATGCTGCTTAAATTATTTACTGTGTTCTTTAATGAAAAAAAAAAAAAAAAAAAAGTTTATTCTTTATTCTCAGAGAAATGAAACAACTATTATCAGTAAATTGGACTTCATTATATTTTCATAAGCCTTGACTTAAGATGATTGTAAAATTAGAACTTCATTGCTATAAATGCAAATATCTCCTTCCTATCTCATTTTATTAATTTTTACAGCCTCCAATATCATCAGAGAATTATGTCGTTAATGAATTATTTTTACAAAACAAATTGTGTTTTATTTTATACACAGACAGTAAGAATATAGGCTACCTGCTGGTTCAATAATTTTATATTATTATGTTTCGGACAAAGGGACAAAATGTGGGATTGACAAATTATTGGAAAAAAAAATCAGGGTCACAATTTATTTAGGTCTTTCTTATTATAATGCTGCAAAGACTAGAAGCATGTAGAAGTCAAGATCATGTCAAAAAGAGTAATAAACCTCTTGTCTGACTGTCCATGTGCTGGAAGTCATGAGGAGCACATAAGCCCCAATGAAGGTCACAGATGATTGCTGTTAAATACTGCTAAATATCGCAGACATTTGCATTAGGATTTAAGCTATCATATTTAAGACATCTGAAAAAATAAGACTAGTATGACCACTGTGTTAAAGTCAGGCATTGTATGATAATGGAGAAGTGAAGTAGAACACTAGAAAAAAATCAGGGGACAAGGAAGAAAACAAGTCCTTAATCTTTCCTTTGTTTAGAACATCACATATATTTCTACTAATTCAATTTCAAGATGAAACAGTATGTAGAAACATGTAGAGAGTATGTAGAACATGAAACATGAAAATAGTATGTAGAACAGTATGTTTCATTGTAGAAACAGTACATGTATGTTGTGGTTTAACCCGGCCAGCAGCTAAACACCACACAGCCGTTCACTCACCCTCCCCCCTCCCTCTCTGGGATGGGGGAGAGAAACGGGAAAGTGAAGCCTGTGGGTTGAGATAAAGACAGTTTATTAAGATAGAAAATAATAATAATAATAATAATAATAATAATAATAATAATAATAATATGTACAAACAAGTGATGCACAATGCAATTGCTCACCACCCACTGACCGATGCCCAGCCCAACCCCGAGAGCCGGCCCCCCACCCTGGCTAGCCACCCCTATATATTGTTCAGCATGACGTCAGATGGTATGGAATACCCCTTTGGCCAGTTTGGGTCAGCTGTCCTGGGTCTGTCCCCTCCCAGCTCTTGCTGTCCCCCCCAGCCTGCCCGCTGGCAGGACAGAGCGAGGAGCTGAAAAGTCCTTGGCTTAGTGTAAGCACTGCTCTGCAGCAACATCAGCATGTTATCAACACTCTTCTCATCCTAATCTAAAACATAGCACTCTACCAGCTACTAGGAGGAAAAATAACTCTGTCCTAACTGAAACCAGGACATATATCCACCCCTTATTCCATACCATTTATGTCATGCTTTGGTTACACTCTTTCCAATACATTCTAGTTAATCACTATTTTCATCTATGGTAGTAATGACACACAGTATTATATAATAATTAACATAATACAACTCAACTCATAGGCTATTCTCACCCAGTATTAAATCCCCTTGAGGTACACAACGGACCTCCCCATTCTTTTGCATTACCCACCAAGTGCATCCAGGTCCTTGAGTAAAAACAATCCCACGGATGGGTTTGCCTTTTCCTGAGGCAGGAGTAGCCCAGACTGTTTTACCCAGCATGTTTCTTACATGCACTACAGGAACTTTATCCCCTTCTACTGTGCGAAGCAGGTTTGATTGGGCTGGTCCAGCTCGGTTGGCAGATCCCCTAGTATTGACTAACCAGGTGGCCTTTGCCAAATATGTATCCCAATTTCTGAATGTCCCAGCACCCACTGCTTTCAGTGTAGTCTTTAACAGTCCATTGTATCACTCAACTATACTGGAGGCTGGTGCATGATAGGGGATGTGATACACCCACTCAATACCATGTTCTTTGGCCCAAGTGTCTATAAGGTTGTTTCGGAAATGTCTGACTCAGTTCTTTCTGGGCTGCCATGACGCCATAGAACTTGTTTTTCAAGACCCAGGATAGTATTTCGGGTGGTGGCATGGGGCACAGGATATGTTTCCAGCCATCCAGTGGTTGCTTCCACCATTGTTAAGTACGTGGCGCTTGCCGTTGCGGGTTTGAGGGAGTGTGATGTAATCAATCTGCCAGGACTCTCCATATTTATATTTCAGCCATCGTCCTCCATACCAAAGAGGCTTTGACCATTTGGCTTGCTTGATTGCAGCACATGTTTCACAATCATGAATAACCTGTGCTATCGTGTCCATGGTCAGGTCCACCCCTCGATCACGAGCCCATCTGTATGTTGCATCTCTTCCTTGATGGCCTGAGGTGTCATGGGCCCTTCGGGCTATAAATAATTCACCCTTATGTTGCCAGTCCAGGTCCACCTGAGCCACTTCAATCTTAGCAGCCTGATCCACCTGCTGGTTGTTTTGATGTTCTTCCGTAGCCCGATTCTTGGGCACATGAGCATCTATGTGGCGTACCTTTATGACCAGGTTCTCTACCCGAGCAGCAATATCTTGCCACAACGCAGCAGCCCAGATGGGTTTGCCCCTGCGCTGCCAGTTGTTCTGTTTCCATTGCTGTAACCACTCCCACAGGGCATTTGCTACCATCCATGAATCAGTGTATAGGTAGAGAACTGGCCACTTTTCTCGTTCAGCAATATCTAAAGCCAGCTGGATGGCTTTCACTTCTGCAAATTGACTCGATTCACCTTCTCCCTCAGCAGCTTCTGCAACTCGTTGTGTAGGACTCCATACAGCACCTTTCCATCTCCGATGCTTTCCCACAATGCGACAGGACCCATCGGTGAACAGGGCATATCTCCTCTCATTTTCTGGTAGCTCATTGTACAGTGGGGTTTCTTCAGCACGGATCACCTCCTCCTCTGATGACATCCCAAAGTATTTGCCTTCTGGCCAGTCCATAATCACTTCCAAGATTCCTGGATGACTGGGGTTTCCTATTTGAGCCCGCTGGGTAATCAGTGCAACCCACTTGCTCCATGTAGCATCAGTTGCATGATGTGTAGAGGGGACCCTTCCTTTGAACATCCAGCCCAGTACTGGCAGTCGGGGTGCCAGGAGGAGCTGTGCTTCAGTACCGACCACTTCTGAAGCAGATCGAATTCCTCCATATGCTGCCAATATCTCCTTTTCAGTTGGAGTGTAGCGGGCCTCAGATCCTCTGTATCCCTGACTCCAAAACCCTAGGGGTCGACCTCGAGTTTCCCCAGGTTCTTTCTGCCAGAGGCTCCAGGTGGGGCCATTCTCCCTGGCTGCGGTGTAGAGCACATTCTTTACATCTGGTCCTGTTCGGACTGGCCCCAGGGCTACTGCATGGACTACTGCATGGACTATTTCCTGCTTAATTTGTTCAAAGGCTTGTCGTTGCTCAGGGCCCCATTCAAAATCATTCTTCTTACGGGTTACTTGGTAGAGTGGGTTTACAATCAGACTGTAATTTGGAATGTGCATTCTCCAAAACCCCACGACACCTAGGAAAGTTTGTGTTTCCTTTTTACTAGTTGGTGGAGACATAGCTGTTATTTTGTTGATCACATCCATTGGGATTTGATGACGTCCATCTTGCCATTTTATTCCTAAAAACTGGATCTCTCGTGCAGGTCCTTTAACTTTATTTTGTTTTATGGCAAAACCAGCCTTCAGAAGGATTTGAATTATTTTCTTCCCTTTCTCAAAAACTTCCTCTGCTGTGTCACCCCACACAACGATGTCATTGATGTACTGCAGGTGTTCAGGAGCTTCCCCCTGCTCCAGCGCAGACTGGATCAATCCATGGCAAATGGTAGGGCTATGTTTCCACCCCTGGAGCAGCTGATTCCACGTATATTGGACTCCCCTCCAAGTAAAGGCAAACTGTGGCCTGCACTCTGCTGCCAGAGGGATGGAGAAAAATGCATTAGCGATATCAATTGTGGCGTACCACTTGGCTGCCTTTGATTCCAGTTCGTACTGGAGTTCTAGCATGTCTGGCACTGCAGCGCTCAGTGGTGGTGTGACTTTGTTCAAGCCACGATAGTCCACCGTTAGTCTCCACTCACCATTAGATTTTCGCACTGGCCATATGGGACTATTAAAAGGTGAATGAGTCTTACTGATCACTCCTTGGCTCTCCAGTTGACGAATTAGCTCATGGATGGGAATCAGGGAGTCTTGGTTGGTGCGATATTGCCGCCGGTGCACAGTTGTAGTAGCAATTGGCACTTGTTGTTCTTCAACCCTCAGCAACCCCACAACAAAAGGGTCCTCCGAGAGACCAGGCAAGGTAGACAACTGTTTAATGCCGTCTGTCTCTAAGGCAGCTATGCCAAAAGCCCACCGGAACCCTTTTGGGTCCTTGAAATATCCTCTTCTAAGATAGTCTATGCCAAGGATGCACGGAGCATCCGGGCCAGTCACAATAGGGTGTTTTCGCCACTCATTCCCAGTTAGACTCACTTCAGCCTCCAATACAGTCAACTGCTGGGATCCCCCCGTCACTCCATGAATACTGATGGGCTCTGGCCCTTCATAGTTTGATGGCATTAGAGTACATTGTGCACCGGTATCTACTAAAGCTTTATACTTCTGTGCGTCTGACGTGCCAGGCCATCGAATCCACACAGTCCAATAAACTCGATTGTCCCTTTCCTCCCCCTGGCTAGAGGCAGGGCCCCTCTAATCCTGGTCAGAATCTTCATTCCTGTGTTTAAGGGACTGCCTGCTGGAAGTTGGAGCAGTAAACTTTTCAGAGAACCCCTTTTTCCCGCTTGTTTTCTTTTGCCACTCACGTACCCGTGCCTCTAGGGTCGCGGTGGATTTTCCATCCCATTTTCTCATGTCCTCTCCATGGTCACGTAGGTAAAACCACAGGATAGCACGAGGTGTGTATCCACCATATCGTCTTCCTTGCATGGATAAGCGCTTACCCCTAATAGCAGAGACATTGGTTTGTACAGGGGTGGAGGAAAGTACACTCGTTTTAAGTTGCTGGACCTCTTCAGAAAGTTTCTCCAAGGTATTCTCTTTTAGTTGGTGGACGCTTTCAGAAAGTTTCTCCACAGCCGAGACGCAGGCCTGTAGGGAAGAGGAGAGACTTTCTTCGTACTGCCGGAGTTGTTTAACCACATCACCCACTGAGGGCTCATCATCCTCTTTCCAGGCCATTACTGCCAGTGAGTTGGCATATGACGATGGTACACTCCGTACAAACTTCCGCCACATGGGTCGTGTACACTTGACTTCATCTGGATCTACGGGTACTTGTCCATTGTCTCAGTCGGCATAAATCACCTCCCGTATGGCTAATTCCCTCAGGTACTGGATTCCCTTCTCCATAGCGGTCCACTTGCCTGGCAGACATACGAGTTCTTCCTTGTAGGGATACCTTTCCCTTACAGCGTACAGGATACGCCTCCAGAGGCTGTAGGATCGTACTCCTTCTCCAATTGCTTTGTCAATGCCTGCGTCTCTAGCAAGGGATCCCAGCCGACTGGCTTCCCTGCCGTCTATATCCACATAATTGGCTCCGGTATCCCAGCACCGGAGCAGCCAGGTGACAAGCTGCTCACCTATGCAGCGACCAAAATCTTTTCGCATATCTCGTAGCTCACGCTGGTATAGGCTTCGGGAAACTAGTGTTGTTTTTTCAACATCCCCATCTTCATCGTCCTGCACCCCTGACAGCCCAGCCTCGTCTTCTCTGCATTCTAAATGACCTGAGTCTCTATACCATGTTTTCACCTTGTCTACAGGGGCAGCTTGTACTGCTACAGGTCGTCTCTCTGACTCAGCCACAGAGTCTGCCACAGGGGTTGGAATACAGTCTGCAGGGCCAACTTGCACTGTTACAGATCGTTTCTCTGGCCCAGCCACAGGAGCTGGAGTGGCTGCAGGGACTAGAGCTGGAGCGTCTGCAGGGGCTGGGGCGGCTGCAGGGGTTGGAGTGGCTGCAGTAGCAGGAGCTGGAGCGGCTGTGGGAGCAGGAGCTGGAGCGGCTGCGGGAGCTGGAGCGGCTGCGGGAGCAGTTGCTGGAGCGGCTGCAGTTGCTGGAGCGGCTGCAGTTGCTGTAGCGGCTGCAGGAGCTGGAGCAGCTGCAGGAGCTGGAGCGGCTGCAGGAGCTGGAGCTGGAGCAGCTGCAGGGTTTGGAGCGGCTGGAGGAGCAGGGGCTGGAGCAGGAGCTCTAGCAGAGATCTGCCTCAGGGCAGACCTCTGGATGAGATGCCTAAGTAGTTGTTTAACCTTAAACAAAACCTGAAGCGCTTGCAAGAGACATAACAACAACAACACGCTGGTCTGCGTATCCCAAGGATATTCAACATCTTGGAGAGTTATCGTAACTAGCTCAGGGGATAAGAGGGTGCTGAAGGAGTGAGGGAGAGTGAACAAGTAGGGAAAAATATATTCCCCGGTCCCCTCCACAGACTGGCTCGCTGATGAAAAAATGCAGCAGGTGTAATTGCTAATGGTTTCCGAGATATAGTTTCCAAAGTACAGAGTCGATGACAGTGTTGAGTACAAATACCAAGTTAAAGTTGTGGCCAGATATTTCATCGTCTCGTAAGCTATTATTACACCGCACAGTACCATAATGATCTTAAACCAGGGCCCGGAAAAGTAAAACAGCACAACAGGGATCACATACAGAAAGTAACATGCTATAAAATTCAGTCTGGAATACAGCCACACCAGACCTGAGATTAAAGCAATCAACATTCTGATTAGCAACAATTAAGCAGCTCTAATACTTATACCAATTTTAGTTTAACATACTCTGGTCAGATTTGTTGTTATCTCAACCCTTCGGGCCCCACGTTGGGTGCCAAAAAGGCTGTTGTGGTTTAACCCGGCCGGCAGCTAAACACCACACAGCCGTTCGCTCACCCTCCCCCCTCCCTCTCTGGGATGGGGGAGAGAAACGGGAAAGTGAAGCCTGTGGGTTGAGATAAAGACAGTTTTTTAAGATAGAAAATAATAATAATAATAATATGTACAAACAAGTGATGCACAATGCAATTGCTCACCACCCACTGACTGATGCCCAGCCCAACCCCGAGAGCCGGCCCCCCACCCTGGCTAGCCACCCCTATATATTGTTCAGCATGATGTCAGATGGTATGGAATACCCCTTTGGCCAGTTTGGGTCAGCTGTCCTGGGTCTGTCCCCTCCCAGCTCTTGCTGTCCCCCCCAGCCTGCCCGCTGGCAGGGTAGAGCGAGGAGCTGAAAAGTCCTTGGCGTAGTGTAAGCACTGCTCTGCAGCAATTAAAACATCAGCATATTATCAACACTCTTCTCATCCTAATCCAAAACATATCACTCTACCAGCTACTAGGAGGAAAAATAACTCTGTCCTAACTGAAACCAGGACAATGTAAAAGCAGTAAAAAGAAGAGACTCAGAGGCAGGCAATATCTATAGAAGAGCGAAATGGAATCTTCAGAAAGACCTTCTCGAGTCTTTCTCCACAACTTAAAAAATATATAGGATGCTGAATTAGTACACATAATTTTCTATTTCCAATAGCGCAGGAACTATAGGATAGATAATCACATTGTCATGCAAAAGCTTGAAACCTACATCAATCCACTCAAAAGAAATTCTTCTTCACATAATACATTCTTTGGGGAAATTGTTTTTTCTGTTTAATATTGAAGATTAAAAGATAATTTTAAAAAGTACTAGAAGGAGCTAGAGTTAGATCAATAATTTTAGTACATTTTCTAGCTTAGTAGCACTTCAAACTATTTTTATTTATTTATTTATTTATTTATGAATTAGGAAGGTGTGCCCTCTACTTCTTTTTTTCCTGTATACTTTGCCTAAGTACCTGCTGTTGGCCAATATCAGACTTGAAGGACAAGCACTATCAAAGTGTAGCAACAAAAAGAACAAGCTTTTGCTGCTCTGGATAAAGGCTTCCTATGCAAAGCACCTTTAGTGTACATATAATGTCTGAACCTCCCCATTCAACCTCTTTTCATTTTCATCAACCTCTTTTCATTTGCTTTGGCAGTTCCACAAATACATTACTTTGATATACATCAAAGTAATGTATTTGTGGAACTGCCAAAGCAAATGCAACAACAACCAGCATGGAAAAAACTGTGGGAGAACTTCTGAGATAAACCCCATTTCATATTGAGGCCTAGCATTTGTGTACCTGGAGCATTTAGAAGACCACCAGCAATTTTGCCTAGTCATGTCTACTGGATCATATAAAAGAAGCTGAAACCAGGAGCTGAGAGTCCCTGAATGCCTGCAGATATATGAACAAAAAATCTCAGAGAGGCTGTAATGCATGAACCCTAATCATTTTTTTTAGTAAAAAGTGTATTTATTAAAAAAAAAGGGGGGGGGGAGGGGGTCAGGCTATTGCATTGAAGTAGCTATTGAAAACATTCAAATAGCATTATCATGAAGGAATGCATTAGAAGGAAAGCAAATTATTAAAAATGTTTTTAACATATTGTCAAAAAGTGTCGTCAAGTAATAAGGGGGAGAGGGAAAGAGATCTTCAAAGTTTCATATTAGGTATGCTGAACACACACGGAAGGGATAATTGATGTTAGAAATGCTGCTACCTCTTGAAACTGAGCTTGACTATCTACCCCAAAATAACTTTGAAATGAGTTAAAAGGTCAAATCTGATTTCATTTCACTGAAGTCTCCATTGTAGAGAGAAAATAAAGCATGTTGCTAAATGAGAGGAAGATAGACCTCCACTATCCTCTGTTTGTGCTTCTTTGTTCAGCATGGAACTTTTAACTTTAAATATTGATATTTGATATCCTTCTTTAATGATATTCTCTGCTTGCATATTACTACCTATAATGTTTTTCTCAGTTTCCTCAACTGTTTTTGTCCGTTGTAGACTGTTGGACAAAGACTGATACTCCAGAGTACGTGCACCCATTTGGCAGTTTCTATCCTTTGTCAACCTTTGTTCAAGTCATATCTCAAAGTGGGAGACAACAGTCCTTATATATCAAGGCACCAAAGCCTGATTTGAAAAGCTATATATTTCAGTTAAAAGAGATTAAAGAGACTTTATTATTATTATTATTATCAGGATAAATTGAGTTTTACAGAACAACTATCACCTGTTTGAAAAATCTCTTTTGCTAAAGAATCTGAAGGCATGATACTCATGGGATTAATCTATACTCAAATTTGATTTGAAGTGATGTTTAAAGAAGAACTTATCCCTAATTAAAAATAGACCTGCTGGGCAATAACAGCAAATGATTAATGAAATATATGGTAAGAACCTTTCTTAAAAACAGCAGTCAAATTGGCTATAGCATGACAAATTTTGTGTTGCTACTATATTACTGCAGATAATACAATGAAGAGATGCAGGAACAGATGTCAGAAGTTCTGTTAGTTTATTAAAGCATTTTATGTTTTCAGGTCTTTACAGTTGTGAAAATTTGGGGATCTTAAAAAAACAAACAGAAGTTACCAAGGACTTTCTTGCAGGTAGTACAGAAGTGATAGATATAGTAGAGCAGTGGAGGAAAAACAAACATACATAAAACCCACATCGTTATGCTCTAGCGGGTGTATTATGGTTAAAACATTCATGGAAACTCAGGGCCGTCATAGTGTTCAAATGGTATCATATAACAAACTGAGCACAACAATAACAGCTGTCATAAAACATAAAAGAAAATCAAAATATGATTTTATTTTTTAGGTCCACTCTCTGTTGAGTTAATAAATGAGCGAGCATTCATTTCAGATTGTTCTTTACTCCTCTGCTTCTACATAAAGAAGTAACTGTTGCTAGTCAGAATAAAAGGGAACAGAACAAATTTAATGAATTCTCTTGAACACCACACGGTTTGCTGTTCTGTGGAGTTCTGTGAGAAGCCTGTCTGCAGAAAAAGAACAGAGACAGCCAAAGGCAACTGAGAATGCCAAATGAATCTCATAAACTGGCCAACACTGAGTTGCTTAACCAGACCATGTGACACTCAAGACAAGGGAAATAAAGAGAGATGAATGATCAGGCCAACAGTAAGACAGAGAGGATTTACTCTCCTAACCTGAGTTTAGATAGGATATGGCTGCAACTTCACAATGGCAGAGAAAGACATACTTTTTTTTTTTTTTTTTTTTTTTTGTGGAGGATTTGTTAGTGTTAGGTCAGAGGTTGGACTAGAAGATCTTGGAAGTCTCTTCCAACCTAGATGATTCTGTGATTCTGTGATATTCCTGGAACACCAGGCTGCTGATGAATTTGTCTTCACAGAATCACAGAATTGTAGGGGTTGGAAGGAACCTTGAGAGATCATTGGGTCCAACCCCCTTGCCAAAGCAGGATCCCTAGAGCAGGTTGCCCAGATAAGCATCCAGACGGGTCTTAAATATCTCCAGAGAAGGAGACTCCACAACCTCCCTGGGCAGCCTGTTCCAGTGCTCCATCACCTTTACCGTGAAGAAGTTCTTTTGCATGTTGGTGTGGAACTTCCTGTGCTCCATTTTGTGGCCATTGCCCTTTGTCCTATTCCCACAAACCACTGAAAAGAGGTTGGCCAAATCCCTCTTTCTCCCACACTTAAGATATTTGTAAACATTGATAAGATTCCCTCTCAGTCTTCTCTTCTCAAGGCTGAACAAACCCACGTATCTCAGACTTTTCTCACAGGGAAGATGCTCCAGGCCCCATATCCTCTTTGTTGGCCTCTACTGGACTCTACCCAGGAGGTCCCTGTCTTTTTTGTAACAGGGAGCTCAGAACTGGACACAGTACTCCAGGTGAGGCCTGACCAGGGCAGAGTAGAGGAGGAGGATCACCTTCCTTGACCTGCTGACCATCCTTTTAATGCACACCAGGATCCCATTGGTCTTCTTGGCCACCAGGGCACACTGCTGGCTCATGGTCAACCTGTCATCCACCATGACCCACACAAGTCCTTCTCTGCAGAGCTCCTCTCCAGCAGGTCATCCCCCAGCCTGTACTGATACATGTGGTTGTTCCTTCCCAGGTGCAGAACTCTACACTTGCTCTTGTTAAACCTCATTTAGTTTCTTCCTGCCCATCTCTCCAGCCTGTCCAGGTCTCACTGCATGGCCGCACAGCCTTCTGGCATGTCAGCCACTCCTCCCAGCTTTGTATCATTGGCATACTTTCTGAGGATGGACATTATTCCCTCATCAAGTTCATCATCTTGTTATATGACCTGGAGTATGGTGAAGAAATCAATGCAATGATAACAGCACACACATATAGAGCACACACACACACACACACACACACACACACACACACACACACACAGAGCAGAATAAATAAACCTGGTTCTGCTTTTTTTAAAATATTTAGTATTCCAAAATCTCATTACCATAAGCATATTTAACAAAAGAATACAGAATTGTAATTAAACAAACAACCAAATAAAAACTTCCTAAAAGCAAATTCAGCAGCACGCTGTGAAGCTTGAGAGGCTTCCATCATTCAAACAGCAGTAATGTTTTGATATCATGAGGCTCCATTTGGAGTACTGCATCCATCTCTGGGTCCCCCAACACCAGAAAAACATGGACCTGTTAAGAGTGGGTCCATCCTTAATGATTCTATGGTTCTTTGTTGCCTAGCAAAGAGTGTCCAATCTTCTCCAAACTTCTCTCCAACACACTATGCTCTTTCTGTGTATGTGTATCTGTTTTTATTATGAAATATATATATGCATTAGAAAGAGTAAAGTGCATATAAAAATATTATTTTACCTCCTGACAATCCGTTATGTTTTTTCAAACATAGAGAGAGGATAGTCAAAACACATTTGCACAAATGAGCAAATTTCTAGTGTTGTAACACACTGGAGATTTTGGACAGCTATTTTCCACCCATCATCAGAAACTTTGCACGATATGTTCAACTTTCACTTAAAATAGATCTGAAACTTATCTGGAATAACAACCATGAGAATTAAATGAATAGTCATCAATTATGTGATAGAATATGAGATATCTGAGATCTTTTTAAAAAAAAAAATCTTTTTTTTTTTCTTTTTTTTTTTTTCCACATTAACATATTGACTCTGCTTCATTTTGAAATACTTCTTTTTAGTTCCAGGCTTGAGATTATACAGTACAGTTCAAATAATGATGTGCCAACTTTGCACATTCCCTCCTAAAGCCTAAATATACTTTCCCATTATATTAATATATTGCATAGTGTTTGTGTTGATAACGCTGCCCAAAGAAGAAGTAAATTCTGACACTTCAGAAAAACAAGAACACTTATTAAAAAAAATAATGGAATTAGGTGCTCTACACAGAACTAATATAAATAAACTCTCAAAGATCAGAACAAATCTTAATGCTATTACACAAAAGCAGTAAAAAGAATACCAATCAGAGCAGCTGCTGGAAAAGGAATATTTGTACTGCCCATATTTTTTCAGATTATCTACAGCAAATTTCCTCATGCTGTTGTCTGAGCTGTTCTAGTGAGAACTAGCAGATGGTTAATCAATCCCAAAATGCCTTTCAGGAGCTACAGCAGCTGTGTATGGTCAGCATTAGTAAACTCATACAGAGTAAATGTGGACTGGGCACTGTGCAGCATGGAAACACAATGGATTACTTTCGCAGTCTTGTGTTAACAGTCTACATATAATAAAATCCCAAACCAATTTATTAATGAGAACTGTGTTAATTAAATTTAGTTATTCTAGAATGAATGAAGTGTACCTTGCAAATCTACAGATAATAGCCTTGCAGTCATTAATAGCAGGACATCTTTAAAAGTTTCAAAAAAATAAAAAAACAAATCTACTAGAACTCTAGCATACCAGCGTACTTATATTTCAGTTAGTAAATAAACAAATAAATAAATAAATCATTAAGAGACAATCTGTATAATTTGTATTGCATTGTAAAATAAGTAAATACATGAATATATAAAAAATAAAATGATTGGAACTATTTTATTTCTGCATACATTGATGCCTAAAGAATCTTTCATATCATGATATCATAGACTAGGGCAACAGAATGGCATTTATTTCTCCACAACACTACTTGAAAGATTTGTTTCCTTTAATCCACTTTTTGTACATGGTATACAATGAATTTCCATCATTTTTCTTGAGAGACTATTTTTGCAATCTAACACAACTCACTGTGGAAGTCTTCTATCGTGCTTTTTCCATTTTATCTTATTGCTTTTAGTTATGCCTTTGGGGGAAAAAGTCACAGTATATAACTCCTCTCCACACATAGTTTTTACATGTTTCTGTTCCTGATCTTCTTCATTAGTCATCCCTTAGTGAAACCCTCATTCATATTTAGCTACTTAAGTCAATTTTGCCAGCCCCTTGATCATTTTAGTGTTATGCAAGCACAATAGGTTTCCTCTACTGGAGAGAATGACTTATTCTACTTATGTCCTTACAAGACTATACCAACACTATAATGATAACAGACAACAGACATGCTTTTCAAGCAATAGTGCATATGTTTGTATATAACAAGATATAAAGTTGTAATATCAAGAGTTATTTTATTCCTGGATAGCTTTTAGAAGTAATCAAAAATAACTCAATACCTTATATGAGAACAATACTCTGTCAAGTATTTATTTTTCAGCATGATTTAATATACATGGAAACCAAGAGAATTAAAAGGACTATTATTTTATTCCTGATACCAAATGCAGACATTTCAATTATTGCCTATTGTAAAACTGCAAGTTTCATAGAGTGCAATTAATTAAACAAACAGAAAGTTAAACAATTTTCTGGGGAAAAAAAAAAAAAAAAAGTGTGGATGTGGTGTCACCTCTGGAATTACTGGCACAGATACCAAAAACAAAGAAGCAAATGAAACATTGGAAAAGCATGTAAAACAAAGTAAAATGAAAGAAGCAAGCAAATGGAAACCACTAAGGAAAACAGGAAAATGCATGATTCTGTAATGTTGTACAGCAATCACCCAGTTTTGATGTAATCTGTGAAAATGATTGCTTTATTAATGATAAAATTGAAGGTCAGACTTCATTCCTGAAGTTCCAGCAATTAATGGAGCAAAATGTAGTGTATATATAGGGAATAGCATGACAAAACAAGCTTTATTTACCTTCCAAAGCTATATTGAGAACATTAGATTTTTTGTTCTTACAGTGTTCTTTTTGCAAAGAATATAAGGTTGCAAAACACCCATAGTAAACACTATGATTCACCATTTTATTATTGAGGAAGCGCGTCAGTATAGAGTACTCTGTACAAAACAGAAATAAAGAACATTCTGTCATCAATAAGTTTGGTCAGATTTGGATGACTTTAGAAGGGGAAGATGGGTGGGGGGAAGATTATATTCTCCTAGGTTTTCTGATGCTAAAATATCTGATTTTGCAGCATGGAAGCACACTGTCTAATAGTACACTGTAGTCAAGGTTTCATTCATTCACATAGGTGAAAATCCCAGAAAAAAAAATACATATATATTTTCTATGATGTAAAGTCTCATTTTATAGACTTTATAATATAGAGCTTTGCAACAAGTAAAGAAGAGTCAAGATCAAATGTCTGATCTCTACATGCAAAATAAGACATTCAATAATACTATCTAATTTTTTCATGGTTTTGAGGGAGTAAAACAGGGTCTGGAGTGGAAAAATAAATAAATAAATAAATAAATCCCAGAATTCTTATGTTTTAGTCTTCCATTTCATTGAGAAAAAGCCAATGGAAATAAAGGAAATAAAGGAAATAAAGGAAATAAAGTATTTTCTTGTGGGGGGAAGTGAAGGAGACCATTCATGGGAAACAAAATACTTTCAATTATAATCTTAAAGAAACTGTGCATAGACAAAGACATAAACATGCAGACAAAATTTCTTCCTGGTGCTAGGCAGAAGAAACTACACTAAAACCTCATTCTTCTGTGTGTCAGATTTTGGTTGTTGCTTTTTGTTTGTATAACACTTTCACTTGAGAAGATGAAGTATACAGAAATTAAATTGGACCAGAACATTGGAAAAGCAATTGGATCAAACCATTGTAATATCAATACTTCCACGCTTTCAGACAGAACAGAGCTGGAAACCAATTTTGCAACCTAGTTTTGTTTTGAAAAATATACAATCATGTTTTAGCTGTTGTTGTTTTCTATCTCTGTTGTAAAGACAAAGACAGACATCTTTTTAGTCTAGAGTCCTGAATATCTCCCCCAAAGCTCCATTTACTTACTTTAGTTATACATCTACTTTTATTGAGCAAGATCTAACAATCTTCATTGTAACCGCATCTGACAGGTTCACAAAAACGTGTATTTTTATGTGTAAGATAATTTTTCCAATAAAGTTCTATGTACCATTAGTGAAAGCATATTTCGTTAATATGAAAATTTTTCCAATAAAGTTCTATGTACCATTAGTGAAAGCATATTTCATTAATATGAAATATCATATATCATTTCAGCAGAATGATTGAGGTTGCTCAGCAGTGGAAGAAAGAAGACTGACAGCTACTGCAGTGGATGAATCTCCACTAGTTTCATTCTCCAACAACTTCATCTCTTTCACCTTTCTTTATTATTGAACAACATTGTTTCAGCTATTGCTTTGCTAACATCTTGTCTTTCCCTTTTGCTTCAGAACAAAGCATGAAGTCTTGGCAGAAACTCTTGCTATGTTTGATTGTTTCATCTTTCTAAACAAAATGCTATAATCATTCTGCATCCACCATCTGGAACACATGCTTGAGAGCTAACTTACAAAGATACTTCAAAGACTCCTTCCAGTTTTGCCACTAAAACACACTTATTTTATAAAACCAACCCAGTGCCCTCTCTCACAAACAACCAAAGTAATTATCCTACCCTATCCATCTGATTACTGCTTCACCTCTACTTTATCATGCTTTCAAGATTCATTTAGTTCTTATGCTTTTTTTTTATGTTGTAATCTATTTGATTTTAGTAATATTTTCTTTCAAATAAAATTATATTTAGAGCTATTTGAATATAACTAATAGATTTGGGTTTATTGGGGCATGAAACATTTATAAATAGTAACATTTATAATAATAAGTATAATTTTGATATTATATATATATTTGAAAAAATTTACATATTATCAGTGTCTGCTTGTACATACTAAGTAGAAACTGATCTAATATAAATATGCTTCAGTAGTCTGACCACTATAGGACCTAGAATAAGTCTCATTAAAGATTATACATAGGAATACTGGTTCAGACTTAAGGTCCATCTAGTTCAACAACCCGTCTTGGATCCCAAGATTTGAAAGCATTAAGGATATATTGACAGTTAAATTAAACCTTTGGTCATATTCCAGTTACCTAATAGAAATGGGTCTAAGCATTGAAAAATATTGATTATTTTATTATGTTATGTGTTATATAACAATATTATTACTAATTTATAAGAAACACTGAACATGAATTATTATGCAAAATAATTATTAAAAGAGAGAGAGAGAGACTTATTCCAGATCATATAGTGGTCAGACTACTGCAGCAAATTTATATTGCCTCAGCTTCTACTTGGCAAATACAAGACACTGGCAATATAGAAACACTTCCCAATACACAGTGCAAGTGCCTTTTATTTTATTTATTTTTCTAAGCCTTGGAAACGCTGTACTATGGTTAATGCCATAACTTTGCACTTGCTAGTTGACAGCAGGTGCAGTTGTTTCTTGTTTTTAAATCGAAAGATTAACAGCGGTCATATCATTAGCTGTGAAACACATCAAAATAACTTATTTTAGTGTCACTCCAATGTCGGAATGGGAGTGACCCGGAGTAACAACGCAACCTCGATGCGAGTATAATCGTTCTCTTTTAATGAATGTTCTAGCAATATGCTACCATTACAGTATGCACAGACAACAACTTATAATTGGTCTAACTTCTATGCACACATCTCTAGCACTAATATAATTGGTACAACGGTGCCGTCGCTCCTCCCAAACATAGTTCCGCATATTTTAGCTATAACATCACTCAAGGTTATCAGCCCTGGGCCTACACTATCTTCACAGTACTTCAAGGCCTGAGTTGCGCACTTTAATTAAATCATGCCCCTTCTCATTTAAACATAGCTCCACACTCCAACACTTTTCCTCACAGAGAACATAGCCTTGAAAATAGAACCAGGAACAGGGAAAAGAGCAAAAGGAAAAGCATCTGGCACATTAAGGACCATTCTCAGATTTACATGTGTAAGCAAAGCTTTCTAGTTTCTGCTAGGAAAAAACAAAACAAACAAACAAAACAACAACAACAACAAAAAACTAAAAATCTCAGTTCTTCTCTTAGGATATGCAAATATTAAAATTTCTTTCTCTTTTTTTTTCTCTAGATCAGATATTTTTTGGATGAAGCATCATCTTCAAATATCAATTGCAATCTTATCCACTGAACATAAAAGCCTGTGCCTTTTCTCTTTTTTTTTTTTTTCTTTCTTTTTTTTTTTTTTTTTTTTTTCTTTTTTTTTTTTTTTTCCTGGTACCATGCACTATTATCACTAACATCTAACCTTGTTTTATTGCATTATGCACAGAATTAAAGGGTAATTGGAAATTTGGATTAAATTTCTATATTGATGTAATTGCTGCCACAGATTAACTTCTACAATCTTCTTACAAATTTCTAAGAAAAGCTGATATGAATCTTATATAGTCTCAGAGGATGAGAGTCCATTCTTTTTAATGCCCATTTAGTTTAAACCTGGGCAAGAAGCATCTTTATAACACTGGGCTTAAAATTTACAATAAAGTCACATCACATAAAAAGTACCCATTGTATCAAGGCTATTAAACTAGTGGTAGCAGCCCAGGAAAGTAAGAGAGAAAATTAAACTGCTATAAATGAAAGATAATGGGTATCTGACAATGTCATGTTCCATTAAGTGATTTGCCCAGCATACTCTCACCAGCCCTGCAACCTTTAACATCAATTTCCATAGCAACAAATGGTAATGTTACCAGCCAGAGCACATCCAACAACAGAGGGAATGAGCTCTAAAAATGTAGTTCAAATAAATAAATAAATAAATAAATAAATAAATAAATAAATAAAATCCATTATAGCAATACAAGTGTATAATGTACAAAATAGAATTGCATATTTGAGATGTCTGCTTAGTGCAAAAAGTATTTTCTTCATGCTTAATGACTCATGTTTTGGAAATCTCCTGTTTATGACTTGGAAGAAGTAAACATTGAGAAAAGATCATGTTGTCCATTAGCCCTTCCTTTTAGAGAAACTTTATCATGGAGGAAGGTGTATTATGTCACGTCACTATTTCTGAACCTAATACCAAGTCATTCATGTTTTATATCACCCAGGTATCCTGAAAAATCCACTTGGGAGACTGCTATTCACCAGCCTCTGCTGACTTGCATAGTCAATATCAAAGGCAGGCCAGCATTAATTCCACTCAAATGTGTGGAATAGAACACTTCCTGAGTCGCATAAAATATTTTTTTTGCAGCTCTGATGTATAGGAATCATAAAGTCTCCTATTTTTCATTGTGATGGTCCCCAGCTCAGTCCTAATTACAATAAATTAATTCCTCTGCAGATATCATGCATATGTGCAGTTACATTGGATACTTTTATAATTTATTATAGTAGTTTCTGAAGACAGAAAGACTCCCGTTGTCTAGAAGAACCTACTAAACAGAAAAGCAAAAACATTTCTATTATTTTGAAAACTCAGGCTACTTTGAGATTTCTTAAGAGTATCTGTTGGTTCTTTATTATTATGTGTGTGATAAATGCTTAAGTCCCAAATAGGATTAAAATTAAAATTTGTAATTTATTAAGCGAATAGAGGCAAGCAAACAGCGCAGGGTGCACCAGGAGTCTCTGCTCCACCAAGATGCACACCTGTTACATCAGGAGGCTGGTTTTTATGCTCCTAGACATATTCATCACTATTCCTAGAAAAGGCAGGGTTATTATAATTAGTTCCCAGAACCCAAACCCTCTCCGGACGCATGCGTATCAGTCTCTGGTGGTCTTTCTGGGGGTCTCTTGTGCTGAAGGCTCATAGTCTTCCTCCCAGGCTTTGTCCTGCAGTCGTCCTTCAACTCCCCCTTTCTCCTTGTTTGGTGGATCCTTTTGCCAAACATCAGAAGCTTGGGCAGCATCTCATGCAGAAGTCAGTAGTTTCCAAAAAAAAACCTCCTTGGTCCTCTTATCTCCCAGACTCGAGTCTCAGTGTTTGTCCTTCAAGCCCTCTATTTACACAAATTGTTAGACTCTTATTTTGCACAGTACAAGAACGATGTACACTAATCACTCTGTTTTTCTTAGATAGAAAATTACATTTCATCATGCTGCCCTAGCATTGTTTCATACACGACACGAATCATATTAACACTTCTCACATGTGACATACTGTGTGTAAGGTATTTGTAGCACATGAATGCAACATCCTGGATCTTCCTGCCTCTCTGTAAATCCTTCATAATGCATAATCATCTGTTTGCTGATGTGGTAAATATTGTAGACCAGAGAAATTAAACTGATCACTTATTCTTCAAACACACACAAAGAACACCAGCGACAGGACCCGCGGGAACGGGGTTAAGCTGAGGCAGGGGAAGTTTAGGCTTGACATCAGGAGGGGGTTCTTCACAGAGAGAGCGGTTGCACACTGGAACAGGCTCCCCAGGGAAGTGGTCACTGCACCGAGCCTGACTGAGTTTAAGAAGAGATTGGACTGTGCACTTAGTCACATGGTCTGAACTTTTGGGTAGACCTGTGCGGTGTCAAGAGTTGGACTTGATGATCCTTAAGGGTCCCTTCCAACTCAGGATATTCTATGATTCTATGATTCTAAGTTCTTTCGGTTCCATATAGAATAAAGCTTCTGACATTTTCTTTCTAGCCTCACCTCAGTGATCATGACTGTGGGATCTAGAGATTAGCAGTTTTCAAGAAAAACTCTTTGCAGCAGGCCAGAGCTTCTGTGGCCAATGCACACTGAATAGCTAACATCAGATTCCTCAAGCTAACACTGAGTTCATTTCAGAAATATAAGAAAATTTTAATTATTACTAGAGAAATGTCTTAGAAGTATTTACCCTGTTGATTTAATTTTGCCAGTTTGAAGGTTTAAAACTGAAGAGGAGAAAAAAGCATCAAGCTGGAGAAAAAAATCAGAGTTAAGTTGTTAAGAAAAGTATTTTATGGAATATTTAATTATAATAAGATGATCAGAGTATGCTTATTTATTTATTTATTTATTCATTTATTTTTAAAAACAAGGATTGATTAGGTGTATTACTCCCCATGTTTTTAATAATAGCTTATTATTTTGGTAGGATCATATTATCTTCCATTCCTAAAATATTTCACTGAACTTTCCCATTAGGTTCTGTGTATAATTACTCTCTCTCTTTTTCTTTTCTTTTTTTTTTTTTTATCACTGTCTTCAATAGTAAACCATCATCAGGGCTTACCATTTCATACTGATTGACAAAGTTGCCTTGCTACCTTAGACATTCCTTCTATGCTATTTAAAATGCTATCTTTTCAAAGAAAAACATAATTCCATTCTGAGGATTTAAATGTAACTATTACTTTGATCAGTGTTGCTGATCATATTGCTGCACAGAAATGTTCACTCTCATTAGGAAATTGGAGTGCATGGCGATAAGGATATTATCCTGATCTTGCTGATTGACAGTCTTATGTTTGAACAGAAAACTTGGTTATCTTGAAAGTTTTTTTTCAGATTTAAAATGTGTATGTTGTCAACAACAACACAAGACTTCTTCAATTAATTAAGAAGTGGCAAAAGTTGCTTTCATCCTGCCCCTTCTCCACCCCCCAAGAAAACCCACACTACACCCTTTTCTGGCCTTCAATTAATATCATTAACATTAAAATCTTCTTTAAAAAATAAAACAATAAAAGACTATGTAAAAGTTAGTACTTTATTATTATTATTATTATTTTACTCATTTTGTGGCCTAACATTTTGATATACACAGAATAGTCTGTGATAGATTTGATAGTCTTTACAGTTAAAACACGTGTTGTTTGTTTTTTCAACAATGTGCAAAATTTGAACTAGCAATTAATGGAAGTCTTAAACCTGTAAATATTTGAATTACTACATAGAGTTTTATCTGCAAGCTTTTCTGTTAGGTATAGTAAGATGTGTGTTTCTGATTTTTAAGTGTAGACAGTACTGTCCAATGCAACGTGTTTTTTTTTTGTTGTTGTTGTTGTCGTTTGTTTGTTTTTGAAATACAAGGCCTATTCAAAGACATTAAAGTGCAGAAACACTATTTTGTATTTTGATAACCTTGCATTCATTCTATCTCATTCCATTCATGAGTATTAAAATTTTAAGGATGTACCACTCTTGTTAAACACATTTATTTAATTTCAAACATTTAAATGATTAAACAGACTGCCTGGGCTCTTTTTAATGTATGCACTATTTTATGATTACTAACTGTGATTATTTTTAAAGGTCAACATTTTCAGTATTCTGCATGCAATATATTCTTTTTATCTTTAAAGCTGAGGCTAATGTGTCTATTCTAGAGGGAAAAAAGATTGTTTGTTTGTTTGTTTTGAACAAATTATCATTCTACTAGAGAAGAAATAAAACAAATAAATAAATAGATAAGTTCCGAGCACAACTGCATGAGGGAATTTCCCAGTAAAGTATTTAGATATTTGTGTTTTGACATGAGAGATTAAAAATATTTCTCATCTGTGATGGAAGAAAAGGAGAAAAGCAATGTAAGTCTTCTGAATACATGATCCTACAGTTAAGTTAGAAACAGATTTTGACTACTGTTTTACTTAGATAACAGACACTAATGGCAGAAGAGTAAGCTTCTGACGTTATCATATGAAAGAATTCATTAGAAGATGTCTGAGAGTCTACAACAATACTGTAACCTGCAATTGTTGCTTTGTTGTTGTTGCTGTATTAAGAACATTTCGAATTTTCTTGCTTTTCCTCCAGGAGCTTCAACACAGCTCCACTCTTAGGCACTTACGGTACATGAAGATTATGTTTTCAAAGCTTCAATTTCACACACTGAGGGAATTATCCTTCAGTGAAACAAGTAAATTGTTCCTATGGATAGGACACAAATTATTGTTGTCTAAATTAAGTTTGCATTGTTTATTAACTATTCTCCTTTAGCCTAGAATTGAAAGAATTTATTTTGTGAACTGTTTGTTGTTTTTTTTTTTTTTTTTTTTTTTTTCTGGTTGATTTACTCCATCCAAATAAATCATCTTCAAATCTTTTCATAGCCTGTGGAAAATGATTATGATGAAAGCTGTAAAGCAGGTACAATATGAAGTATAAAGTGAACTATTGATATGGCCAATAGTTTTTTTAAATAATATTTTATGACAATGTGTGACCTGTTTTTTCCTAGGATGCTTTGGATAGTTTTGAATTTTCTTTTTTCTCCCCCACATGCTATTACTAGGATAAGAATCAATGCATAAGAACAACAACAAAAAGAAACAAAAAACACCTCAGAAATGTATCATAAAAAATATCATTTGAGATCTTTGCATTTCCTTAATTACCAATAATTTTATTTTTCTTATTAATGCTAATTTCAGTCCTACCTGATAGTGATTATGAATAAACCATTTTTAGACTCTCAAAAAAAAAAAAAATTACTCAACCCCCACCACATGTGAAATCTTATGGCACCACAGAAAAAGCCTTCAAAAGACATGTACATTGTTCTCCTATAGCTGTTGTGCTTTGTGCTCTTCCTGTAACAGTCTTGCTCTAGTTTTATATAATCAACCATTAGGAAGAAGTCAGAACCAGCTAAAGAAAAAGCTTTGAGTTGTTACACGTAGAAGTATCTATAAACTCAGATATTTATCCATTTATATTTCTACTCTCAATTGGCAGAAATTGTGCAATCTCCAGCACTTGTTCCCATGGGGAACTTCAACTCCCCACACATATGCAGGAAATACAACACAGCCCTGAGGAAGCAATCTAGGAGGTTCCTGGAGTGTGTGGAAAATAGCTTCCTGACTCAGCTGGTCAGTGAGCCTACCAGGTGGGGTGCCCCACTAGATCTGTTCACAAACAGAGAAGGACTAGTGGGAAATGTAGTGGTTAGGAGCTGTCTTGGGCAGAGCAACGATGAAACAATAATGTTCTCTATCCTTGGTGAAGTCAGGAGTGGGGTCAGAAAAACTGCTACAGTTTTATTGCATACAGTAATATGGGAGTCAGTCCTTAAGAGCAGAGGGGTCAAGGAAAGCTGGACACTTCTCAAGAAAGAAGTCTTAAAGGCACAGGAGCATGCTGTCCCTGTGTGCTGAAAGATGAGCCAACGGGGAATAAGACCAGCATTGCTGAACAAGGAAATTTTGTTGAGTGTCTGGGAGAATAAGAGTTTTTATGTCCAGTGGAAGTGGCAGGTAGCTCGGGGAGAGTACTAGGAAGATGCCAGCATACGCAGAGAAAATTTCATGAAGGTCAAAGCCAAACACGAGCTCAACTTGACCACTGTGGTTAAGGATAAATATATTATTACATATATATATTAACAGTAAGAGTAGGGCAAAGAATAATCTCTATCTTTTACTGGACGCAGGGGGAAACAGGACTGCTGAGGATAAGGAAAAAGCTGAGATTCTTAATGCTTTCTTTACATTTATCTTTACTATCCAAGCCACTTATCCTCATGGTACTCAACCACTAGACCTGGAAGTCTGGGATAGGAAGCAAAAGAAACCCTCCACAGTTCAGATGGAAGCAGTTAGAGCCCTGCTACTCCAGCTAGACTGTCACAAGTCCATGGGGCCAGATGGGATCTACACAAGGGTGCTGAGGGAGCTGGTAGATATGATTACTGGGTTGTTTTCCATCATCTATCAATGGTCATGGTCATCCAGGGAGATCTCAGATGACTGCAGACTTCCTAGTATGATGCCTATTTATAAAGAGGACCCAAGGAACTACAGACCTGTCAGCCTGACCTTGGTTCCAGGAAGGGTGATGGAACAGGTCATCTTGAATGCAAGCACACAACATATGTGGGATAACTGGGGGATCAGGCCCAGTCAGGGCCATGGGTTCATGGAAGGCAATTCCTGCCAGACCAGCCTCATCTCCTTCTATGTCCGGGAGACCCACATGCTGTATGAGAGAGAGCCTGTTGATGTAGTCTATGTAGACTTCAGCAAGGCTTTTGACATGGTCTCCCATGATATTCTGGAGAATCTGGCCAACGGCATCCTGGCTTGTATCAGGAATAATGTGGCCAGCAGTACAAGGGAGGCGATCATTCCCATGTACTCAGCTCTGGTGAGGCCGCAAATTGAGTATTGTGTTCAGCTTATCATCCCTCAGTACAAGAAAGGCATCAAGACCCTGGAGTGTATCCAGAGAAGGGCTACAAAGATGGTGAAGGGTCTGAAACACAAGTTTTATGAGGAGCAGCTGAGGGAACTGGTATTTTTTAGTTTGGACAGGAGGAGGCTCAGGGAAGACCTTATTGCTCTCTACAACTACCTGAAAGGGAGTTGTGGGGAGCTGGGGGTCAGTCTTTTCTCACAGGTGACTAGTGATAGGACTTGAAGGAATGGCCTCAAGTTGCACCAGGGGAGGTTCAGGTTGGAAATTAGGAGACATTTATTCTCAGAAAGAGTAGTCAGACATTGGAATGGTTTGTCCAGGGAGATAGTGGAGTCACCGTCCCTGGGGATGTTTAAAGAAAGGTGGTTAGGGAAATGATTTAGTGGACAATATTGGTGGTAGGATGATGGTTAGACCAGATGACCTTGGAGATCTTTTCCTACATTAATTATTCTAATTATTTTATTATTCTACTTTTTTACATGGCTTTGAGAGCTTAATCTGATATTTAGTACTATTAAGCTTGAACATATATATATATATCAACATGAGAATTGTTAATGAATTGGGAATTAGATTTGTCACATTAGATGTGTTGGCATACTTTGCATTCTGCTACTTTTAGCTTTCTATATGTTGTGATGTGCAAATCTCATCCACTCATTCCTGAAGCAAGTTTCCTAAGATTGTTGTCATTCACAGTGGAAGCTCGTGATCTTCTTTTTTTTATATCTAGGACAGAAAGGTATATTTTGAGACAGATCTGAAAAAAAAAAAAAAAAAAAAAAATGAGTCCTTATTCTAAAATATGGAAGAGTAGAACAAACATGCAAAATACATAATTGAAACAAATAAAGATACTCCCAAGCATATGAATTTTGGGATTCTTAAGTCTTACAACATTCCTAAACCTTACAGCTATGAAATTGCCTTGTAAAACAATCTAAACCATTAAATGAACAGCTTTTAAATGGCTCATGAAGAGTGGTTACAAATCCAAAGACTCACCAGGACAAAAGACACTGAAATCTACAGAGAATTCTATGGATTTCACCTGCTGATGAGCTCAGTGATGAGCAGAATTCCATTCCACAAAAACAAAACTATCACTTTTTTCTTTTTTTTTTTTTTTTTCCTTTGTCAAACAAAAGATATTGAAAAAAGAGTCATAGTTACACCAAGGAGATTTGTGGGGAGATTTGAATTGATAGTTCAAAAGAAACAACAACGAAAAGCTTGTTATATGTTTCAGTATTTTGGGAATCACTGACTTTTTAAACTTCCCACTGTGATGCTATAAATATGCTGTCTTTAATGCTGCCAAAGCTTATTGAAACCCCTTGTAGGTAACTCCACAATACACACACCATCAAATTCAATTACATTTAAAAATATTACTGTTGAGTTTAATTACTTGTGTGCACTTCTAATGGGCACATATTCTGCCTAAGAACGTGGCTGGCAGAGGTCCTGACTTTTAGACTTAATTAATTCACTCACATATTGTACATGATCTTTTGGATACATGAAGACTGAGATTAATTTAACTGCTGAAGATTTCTTGCATTTCCAATTGGGGGGGGGGGGGGGGCCCCAGGGGGGAGGCGGGGAGGAAGAGAGAAAGAGAGAAGGAAAGAAAGAATATGAAAAGAAAAATCAAAATGTTCCAGTGAAGCTGCAGAAAAGGAAAAAAATACTGTGTAGAGCATGCAAGAAAGAATCTCACAAGACTGATGACATATTTCTGTTTTCTTTATGCAAAATCATGAGGAATAAATAAAAACAACAACAACAACAACAAATGCACATAGAAAAGATATACAATTTTCTCTTATTAAATATATAATATTTAATTATATTAAATTAAATATTAAATTTTAAAATTAAATATTAAATATTAAATATTAAAATAAATATTTAATTATTTAAAATATAATCCTTATTAAATAACCAAACCAGGTTTAAAAGTAAACCTTAATATATATATATATTATTTAATTTATATTATATAAACATATATTTTGCTTTAAGTAGCTCTTTTACTCTCTTCTCCCAAATAAAAGAGTACAGATACATTAAATATGTATGTTTTTTCTGCCCTATCACAGTTCAGACAGCATGTCCCAAGTTAAATGTCTTGTTATGCTTGTTGCTAGCTGATGAAATCCAGAATCCTTATATTTAATGCATACCATAAAATTCTGCTGTCCTCACAAATGCAGTGATGGCTATTCCCTACCTTTTGGTACTGAAGAAGAATAATTTTAGTAATGCTACTTCCCTATCTTCCTCAAGGTATTTTCGCTTGGACACATTATTTGTTGTAATTAGTATTTTCCTATCTTTTAATTCCTCTGTAAAAAAAAAATAGCACAGATTAAGGATCAATGCTCTATTCAGAGGTCTCTTAAGAACAAAGATATAAGACTAACTACTGACATTATGCAATGGCTTGCAAAACCAGTCAGATGTGGAGCTTTGTTCGATCTGTCTGTTATTCCATAAAAATCATGTCACCCACAAGAATGGAAAAATAAGTTGCACCTATAGCTCTGAATCATTCCCCCTCTTTCCTTTAAAAGAAAAAAAAAAAAAAATTGAAAACAGGATTTCTAAGTTTTCAACTTTCTAAATTTTTAAAACAGTTATATAGTCAGCTATGAAAGTCACTGCTTATTCCAAATCATACTGGGGGGGGGGGGGCGCGATGGAAGGGGAAGGAACACAAATAGACAAACACGGAGAACCATTGGTGGTATATATATTTTTTCCTGATAAAATTATTATGAATACATAACTTAAATAAATGCTGCAGAATCAACCTAAGTAAAAGTAGAGGAAAAAAAAATATATATATATATATATATTTACTTCTGCATTAGGTCAAAGCAGGCTTTACTACTTCAGCAATACATAATAGGACAGGGAGGAAGGAGAGAGAATGCAGGAAGAAACAAGTAATAACATAACTTAATTGTACAGTGTGAATCCTTTCTGCCCCTTGGAAAGTGAGGCATTACACATTGTGGTTTTAAATCAAGTTTACCAACTGTAAGGCAATTGCTTTTGTTTAAGAAGCAAACAACAGAAAAACAAAGAAATGAACAGAATGTAAACCTGGTCTATGATTTTTCATCTAACACCTGGTATTGTCATGGCTTAAACAGATCACAGTAATGAAAAGCTACAGAGGATGCTGTGTTTATTTTAAACATATTGTTATCTCAATTAAGGTCAGGAGGCTGAGAAGCAGATTTGGGAAGGGAAAAAAGTAAAACACCTAACAGAAAAAAAGAAATCAGGAAAAGAGGGTCTAAAGAGGGTATTTTAAATTCTTTTATTTATTTATTTATTTATTTTCATCAGAGAAATAACACATCTGTTTCTTACCTCTACATTGACGGTAAGTTATAACATTCTAAGCTTTCACAATTCCAGACAAAACACTACACTAGAGAAGTTCTCAGTCAAAATAAACCATCTTTTACACATTTCTGTCCCATCTTAGTGACCCCCAAAAGTAATTTAACTAAAATTTAATACAATTTGGGAAGATAAGTAGCACCAGTGAAATGGACAAAAGTACATCTTGACCCTGTTCTCCCAAATTTTTCACTACCAAGGATAGTAGCCATGTAGGAAAAGTGAAGTGCCCACTGACGCTTGGGCATAAACATGACCACAAGTTACAGAGTAAATTAAATCTAATAGGCAGAGCTGTTATTGTTGATAATGGGTAACAGTACTTAATAATAATAATAATAATAATAATAATAATAATAATAATAATAAAGTGATATATAATATAATGAAATAATAATAATAAAGTGATAGTCATTCAAATAGCTTTGAAACTATTTTCTTTCCAGTCATGTGGCTTCATTCAAATTTCCTTGATATTTGCAGTTGCAAAGAAAAAAAAATAATCAACAGATCTAAAACTATTCTTACTTGCATGCATAAATTTGTAGGTCTTTTATTTGTTTGTTTGTTTGTTTGTAATGAGAACACTGTTTCCAAGGAAACCTGATGAGACAGCCTACTTCACTTTGGTTCCTAATAGTAGCTCAAACTGAGGTATTAATACTGTGACATTTTCTACATCATTTCATCAAGAGTCTAATAAAACAATGTGAAATATCAGGCTGGCTACAGAAGTATTAAAGGGTATCTAAATAAAGATATTCCACCTACAACCATGCCCCATCTGATTTGCATGGCAAACATAAATGGATGAATCAACAATTTCAGAGAAGTGTGATGAATATCTTCAGTGTATTTATTCTGGGCTAAAACAGCACCAAACCAGGAATCATATTTCAAAACTGACTCTCCTTGGACCAGTTTTGGACCAAAACAATCAGACTGTGCTTTTCTAAGCCCTTCCCAACCTTCATTTCCACACAGCACCTCTAACACACACAGTATGGTATCTGTAAGCTGAAGAGTACTTCAGCTATAACTGTGGCTCTTTCAAGGTCAGCCTGTGTGATGATGCCATCTTATCTATTCTACCTCTCACTACCTCGTTTTTTCTGTAAAGGAAATGTTAATTTGTTGCACTACTGAAAGTGAATTATTAGAGACTTCTGAAAAACTGTAGAACTATCTAGCAAATCCCTGCATGGATAACATATATCTAACTCTTCCTAGATCCAGTAAAACCCTCTACACTGAACTTTTTATCTCATAATGTGTTACTGTGACTCAATTGGAAAGTATGTTGAAATAATACATTTAGCACATAGATAACATTTTATTATATCGAGTAATACTAAAAGGTTTTAAAAGCTATTTCATACCACTGAGAGAGTCTTAATAGGAGCCAATTAAAAGTTTGCTTCAGAAGATAGATTTTGAAAGATCTTTGTGCCAAATGTTGTATGCTGTTTGGAGTTCATAATTCCAGCACTTTATCAATAAAATACTTATGTAAAACTAATTTGCAGTTTATTAACTCAGTTCTTCCATAAACATATTTTATGTTTCACAGAAAATTTACTGTTAAGAAATTATAAAATATATTTAATACATATTCAGTTAAGTATTTTTTTTTTTTTACAATTCATTGGATCAATTACAGTCAAAAAGGCAAATGGATTATGTTTGGAATTATTTGAAAAAAAAAAAAAAAAAAAAGCATAAACAAACCATAATTCTTATCAGTAAGCCTACATCACTAATACGCTATGCAGTTCTCATCCCTCTATTGGGTTTTTATGGCAATGTTTTGTAGTAGAGAGTCTGCAGGGATGGCCTTTATGAGAAGAGCCCAGCAGCAGAGCCCTGTGTGAGAGAAGATCCAACTCCAGTCTGCTCCAAAAGAAATCTGTTGCTGGCCAAACCTGAGCCAGTCAGAGATGTTGATTGGCCATCTGTGAGAGCAGTTTTAAGAAATGGGAAAAAAAAAAAAAAAAAAACTGTTAGGCAACAACAGCTGCGAGAGAGGAATGAGAACCAGCCCTGCAGATTCCATGGTCAGTGAAGAAGGTTGGCAGGAAGTTGTCTAAGCATCAGAACAGAAGTTCCCATGTAGTGCATGGGTCCCACGATGGGGCAGATCTCCATACTGCAGCCCATGGAGGAGCCCGCAGTGGAGCAGGTGGATGTGACTTGAAGGAGTCTGCTGCCCATGGAGACTCCCCACAGCAGCAGACCCCAGGCTGGAGCTGCAGCCCCAGAGAGGATCCCACACAGGAGCAGGGGGTCTGGAGGGAGCTGCTGCCTGTGGGGGACCCATGATGGAGCAGTTCTCTCCAGATGAATGTTCTCTCCCATGAGAGATAGGAGTTCTCTCCCATGGTACAGACCTATATTGGAGTGATTCTCAAAAAACTGCTGACTGTAGGAAGCCTGTGTAAGTTCAGTTCAAGAAGGATGGCATGCAGTGTATGCACTGGAGGAGGGGAAGACAGTGACCATGAAGGAGCGGTAGAGATGAAGCATTAGGGACTGATTGCACCATCGCACCCTTCATTTCTTATTCCCCTGTGCTACCTTGAGGGGAGGACATGGAATAGTGTGGAGAGGGGGAAGGTTTTTTTTTTTGTTTGTTTGTTTGTTTGGTTTTTTTTAGTTTGCTTTTAGTTTATCACTGCTGTATTCTGTTAGTAATAGTCAATAAATTACATTAATCTCTCTACTCAGAGTCTGTTTTGCCCATGACAGTAGATGGTGAATGATCTCACTATCCTTATCTCAGCTCTTGGGCCCATCATATTTTCTCCCCCTTTCCCTTTGAGGAGAAGGAGTGAGAGAATAAAGTGATAGAGTTTAGCTGTCCATTAGGGTAAAACTACAACAATCCCTCCTGCTCGTAAGGATAGAACAAATTAACCAAATGGAGAATGAGAGGGTATTTAGCTATATGAAACATATGTTGATATATATTAGACCAAGATTTTTAGTTTAGAAAAGAAACAAGACAGATGTCTACAAAATCATGAACTGTGTGCAGAACCCAAAGAGTGAAAAGACATCATACAGAGAATGTATATTTGTCATTCCTTTCCATACAAGTTATGAGAAGACAGTAAAATTATCAGGCAAAAGATATAAATGAAGCAAAAGATAAGTACTTTTTATAACACACAAATGGTAGAGCTTACTGTCATTACTATCTATCTATGATAGAACATCATCAGACTTTAGAAGCTGAAAGTTTAAAGCAGATTAAAAGGGATTAGACAACTGCATGGAAAACAGACCCATATATATCTATTACACTTTCTGGTCTGAATGTAATCTCTGGCTCAGAAAGTCCATAAATCACTGGCTGCCAAAAGCTGAAGATATATAACCAGGTAAAGGATTACTCTACGCATGCCTGGTGTTTTCTACTCTTTCCCTAAACAGCTGCTACAGGCTTCTACCAGAGATGGGTGGTTGAACTAGATAAACTTTTGTTCTCATCCAGTATGGCAGGTCTTATACATTTCAGTCTATGGTGACATAGGACTTAATTTTACGAATTTAACCCACTCTTGATCTTCAATGAGGGCATTAGAATAACTTGTATTCCCACATAATAAAAGTCTGTTTTTCATAAAATTTAGGGCTGGTTTTCAAGCTTTGACTTCCCAGGCTTATCAGGTGGGCCAACATTCAAAGTAAACTTCCATATAGATGTACAAGTTACCGAAATTTGAATCTTGAATTATGAAAAACAACGCATAAAAAATAAAAATAAATAAATAAATAAATAAAATCTACTGTCATGTAGTACTTCACAAACAAAAGTTGTGGTCATAAATGCCATTTAAACACACAACTTGAAGTCTGGGCCCAGACATGAAAGAAGTTATTCACAGATTCACAGATACTACAAAATTACCTTGGTTAAATCCAAGCTTTGTAACCATTGTTTGTTTCTTTTCATAAAGACATAATATTTTAAAATATCTGCTATATATATTTCATTGTGTCTACTTTGGAGGCAATACTCTGCAATGTTATAATAAGACAAAAAAAAAAAAAAAAAAACAGGAAGGGGAAGTAGAATGTTTCTTTAAAAAATACATCTGGACTATCTGCTCTAACTTGATGTATGCTAATCCATAAGGTGTGCTACAGATCAGAGGTGTTTGATCCCAGCTTGAAAGCAGAGATCCATAGTCTTGGCTATAATTATTTGATTCTTCCTGTATCGGTTTAAATTGAATTATGATCTTCTGAGGAAGTCTAACTTGTATAAACCAACTTTAAAGTCTTATAAATTTCCACACCTGTTTTAACACTGTTTTATTTAAACCTTAACATGTGTGAAACCTTAGCTTGTGTAATATATATTCATCAAGATTAAAATGACTTTATATAACTTTAAAATGACCTTATATAATGAGCTTCTGATAGTCTATATGGGTTAATCCACTGACAGGTAAGCTGGGAGGCATTTCAGACACCTATGGTTGGCATTCTTCAAGGCTAAAGCTTTGCAACTTGGAAGAAGGTCTAGGGTAGATGAGGTTTCCATGAATATTAAGGCTTCTTTCATAATGAAGACAGGGTCATTTTGTCACCACTCTTTTCCAGTTTGCCCTCTATATTCACACTATTTTTTTTATTTTTTTTTCCTCCGAAGGTATTTGTGATTCATCAGCTTTATCTTCAGGTATCTTAACTGAACTTGCCTTGATCATTAGCAAACAGACTGAACTTCATGTCTTTGTCATGAGTGATTCACTTGCTGCCTAATGTTTAACTTTCTGCAGAGGTTTTCCCCAAAAGCACTGCTGAAGCTTGCTGACTCTATCCAAAACAGTATGCCAGCTGCATTCTAGCAGGGAAGGAGAGCTGTTGTTTTGTGTTGGGGGATTAGATTCTGTATCTCATGAAGGTAGTTGGCAAAGACCAACATATCTGAAGTGTACTGTTTAACAAGGGTAACAACGTGTTCCTTACACTGGGCTTCAAAGACTTTCTCCTATGCATTTGTGAACAGTGGGATCTCAAAAAAAAAAAAAAAAAAAAAAAAAGACATATTCAGTGTCAACTTATAGTTCCTGCAGTTAGGTACCCAACTGATTAAAAATGAACTAAAAATAATTTATATATATATATACGTATGGATTCTGACAAGCGCTAAGATGTATCAAAATAAGAGCATCTCGCAAATATATTAGCAGCACAATTACTTTTTTCTTCAAGAACATTTGTGCTGATGACAATTCCTCTATATATTGGATATTTTTGGACATTTGTTGGCTTGTTTAAATATACAGTTATAGCACCTGTTTTCAATGTTCCTTTGCCATCACTTTTTCTCATACAGGGAAGTATAAGGGGCTGACAACTGCCACAGCACTAAAGTTTAGAATTAAGCTGCTAGAAATAAATATACAACACGGTTGCATATACTTATATATATATATTATCAGGACAAGATGTTGGTCTTTTTCACACAGAACAGGCAATCAGTTCCCAAGCTGCTGAATAAATGAAAATTTCAGCCTGCTTTCAGGCTATTAAACTGATTCTGACAGAATTGGGGATTAAGATAGCCTTATATGTAAGAGCAGGCGAATTTTACAGATGACTGTAAAATTTGTCTGCAGTTACTCAGGCTGTGTCAAAAAGAGTTCTTCTGGCCTCTATAGACCGGATGCAGAAAGAGACAAAGACTGCTCAGTGCGGTGTAAACACAGAGTGTTGCTAAACATAACACACACACACACAAGATATTTCTGCACTGCCTAAGGTGGAATACTAAACATGGAACTGAAGAAGATTGCAATCTAAGGGTGTTATGGGTAAGTAAAAAGAGAACTTTGTAAAATCCAGAAGAATCGTCAATCCTTTATGCAGTCTCATTGCTAAATATTGTTCTTGGCCAAGTTTAAAAACATTATCTGTCATACTGTGTTAAAGTGACCTTTGAGCTGGGAGTGGTTAAGCCATCAGCACAAGTGTTTGAGACACAGAATTAGGCCTTTAGTGGACTGAGTTCTTTTAATATTTACACATGTATTAAGAAAAAGGATCAAGTAAAGACCATAGTGAGAAAGTCACTGAAGCCATTATATTTAATTTGAATTGGGAAGACTAGCAACCAGATGTCTTGATGGCTTCATATCTGCTGACTGGCAAATTTTCTTTAAGAAACCCAAGACTTAAAAAAAAAAAATTAAAAATTTAAAAAAAAAAAAAAAACATGATCCTTTTAATTAATTTATTTTCAAGGAAAACACATTCAGCATTCAAATTCAGTTTGATTATCTAAAAGCTTTAAAAATCCAGCTTTTACAATCTTTACTATTTGGTCCATAACCCCTAGTCTGGGTCTATCAAATTATGTAATATATGATTGTATTATCCACTAGTTCAAACTAATTCAAGCCCAAACTTTTATTATTATTATTATTATTAATTATTATTTCTCTTACCCCTACTTGCCAGAGACCTTTTGAAAAAGGTATCCTAGCTGAAACCAGGACAATAATAAATAAAAATAAAAAATAAATTAACAGTGCTGTAATAGTAAGAGGCTGAATGTAGTACCTACCAGCAGCTTAGGGAGCCATTCTCAAAACAAAACAAAACAAAACAACATCATCGACAACAACTACAACAAAACCACCATATTGCTCCCTTTTAGACTTAGAAACATGTATATTAGAATGAGTATACAATATGATAAAATCATTTTATGAATCTGTAGAAAGCAGCAATGTGACTAAGGCAGGGATGTACCATTCACTGTGATGACTTGGGAATTAATTGAATTAATGACTAAACCAGAGGACAAGAAAGAAGAAGTACAATAAGCAGCAAATAGCAGTTAAGAGCATGACATACTGGCTTCAGTTGTACAATGATTCAGTAGATTTTACAGATCTTTAAAATTTGAAATGTAAATCTCAACATATTTTCAAGTCTGTGATATAAGGCATTATGGTGGTTTTACTCGGGTGGGTGGCCGAGCTCCACCACAACTGCTCTCTCACTCCCCCTCCTCACAGAGGAACAGGGAGAAAATATGATGAAAAGGGCTCTAGGGTTGAGATAAGGACAGGGAGATTACACAGTAATTATCGTGACAGGCAAAACAGACTCAGCATAGGGAGATAGTAGGTATATTACCTACTACTAATAAGCTAGAGAAGTGAGAAACAAAGGAAAGCAACCAAAAGCACCTTCCCCCATCCACCCTCTTCCACCTCCTCACCCCAAGTGGTGCAGGGGAACAGGGGAATGGGGGTTATGGTCGGTCTACAGCACTTCTTCTCCACCGCTCCTTCTCGGTCACTCTCATCCCTTGTGCTGTGGGCTCCCTCCCACGGGATGCAGTCCCTGCCAAACTGATTTGGAGTGGACTGCCCACAGGCTCTTCAAGAACTGCTCCAGATATGGGTCCATACCACAGGGTCCATCCCTCAGGAGCGAACTGCTCCAACCTGGATCCCCCACGGGCAGCAGCTCCTGCCAGGTCACCTGCTCCTGTGTGGTCTCCTCTCCACGGGTGACAGGTCCAGCCCTGCTCTGGCAGGGGTCTTTTACAGGCTGCAGTCTCCATCAGTGCAGGTCCACCTGCTCCACCGTAGTCTCCTCCACGGGCTGCAGCGTGGAACCCTGCTCCACCGTGGTACTCCATGGGCTGCAGGGGGACATCATGGTTCACCATGGTCCTCACCACAGGCTGCAGGGGACTTCTGCTCCGGTGCCTGGAGCACCTCTCCCCCTCCTTTTTCACTGACTTTGGCACCTGCAAGGCTATTCCTCACTCATCTAACTCTCCCAGCTGCTGTGTGCCTGTGTATGCCTGTGTGGCAACTGTTTTTTGTTTTTTTGTTTTTTGTTTTTTTTTTTCCTTGCCTTAAATATGTTCTCACAGAGGCACAAACACTTATTGGCTCAGCTCTGGTCAGCAGTGGGGCTCTCATGGGGCCAGCTCCTAGATCCTTCTCACAGAAGCCACCCCTATGGTCCCTTGCTACCAAAACCTTGCCACGTAAACCCACTACAGGCATCAGTCCAGCATAGGGCAGAAATTAAATATGATGCTTACTAAGTAACTCAATGTTTCAGAAATTTTCTTGTTGACAGATTTCACAACAGGATCTGTTGATTTTGAAGTCATTAGATTCATAGTGCTTTGGAAAAATTAAGGAAACCTGCAGCTTTTGTGAGAAGTTGTGTGAAAATATCTGCATCTGAGTGCCTAAGTCACTAATTCCATGGGACTTGAAACACCAGTGACAGTGATCTTACCAATAGGTCCAAAACCAGCTGCAGTTGCAGCAAGAGTCTGAACAATCTCCTAATCTCAAGAATCTGTGGCTGAATTCCCTGACACTAAGTAGTTCTTCAGTGACAAGAATAAAATGAAATGGAAAGTGCATGAGAGGAAGTTGAAATGCCTCCAGTATCACTCCTTATTAATTCAGCTCTTTCTGAGGTTGAAAACATTCATCTTTACCTCAGGGTAAAGACAAAGTATTTTATGTCTCCAAACAAGTTTAATTACATCCAATTTTTGCAACACTGTGACCAAAAAGAAGCTCAGCAAAGGCAAACGATACTTCCAAGTGAGTTTTTGGATCTTCAGCTCCATGCTGTTGGATATCCCAAACATACCACAATGCTTTATAATCTAGCAGGGAATTATGTTAATCTGCACCTAATCTCTATTTCAATATTTCAAGGTCACTTCTCCAAGATATCCACATATCTAAAGGGGGGGGGGGGGGGGCGGGGGGGGGGGATGGGGGAGATATTTACTTTGCGAAAGAAATAATTTTGAATCACTGAATCACTGAATATCCAATATCACCCCTTTGTCTATGTTTGGATTTTATTTATTTAAAACAAATAACAACAACAACAAAAACACACACACAAACAAAAAAAAAAAAAATAAAAATAAACAAAACCAAAAGCAGATCTAATTATTAGCATTGTACTTGCCTGTCTCTCAGAGGAATTAGGAATTATAAGGGTCGGTTGTTTCATTTACTAGTAACCATTCAGGCACAATCATCATGGTTAGACACATAGAACCTAATTATGAAAGCCTCCTCAGGAAAAATCTCACAAAATATGTAAGACTTGGGACTCTTGCTACCATGACATATTTGCAAGTACCATAAACTAAAAAAGATATATACCACCTAGTGCTTAAAGCTTACATCTATAACATATTATGTGGTGATTTTTGATAAGAATTTTTCTGATTTGAGCAAACTGTAGGGAATGAAATGACAGTGGATATTTATATTAATCAATTTAAAGAAGTAAGCAACAAATGTCTAACAATTATTTTCTTACTTTTAAAGATCTTCATGGTATTTTCAAAATTACTTCAGATTTATAGAAAAAAATAATATGGTCATTTCCAGTGAAAATATTAATATTCAAATTCAAAAAAAATGCTCCTTCAAAAAAATGCTCCTTATTGGTCTCTTATCTGCTATTAAGATATGAATTTAAGGAATGTTTATGTGATAGAATTATGTCAGAAAATAAAGAATACTGATAAGAGCAGGCAGGACTCAAGCTAACAGAGAGTTCCATAAAGCCAAAGCTTTATAGATATTTGCTTCAGAACAGTAAGTCCAGCTGCCATGGGGTCTGTTGCATGTCTGGGAATTCCAAGAGAGTCTCCCAAGAGATTCTGATGAGGTGTGAGGGGGCAGGAGTAATGGTGACCACCCTTCACACCCACAAAGGGCAATCCAAAGGAGCTTGAGTGAACAAGGGCAGGCAGACAGGGTGGATAGCCTGAGCTTTATGTAGAAAATGTTCTGATAATATCTTTATGGCATGATCTAAATTATATCAGGGAACTCCAGGATCAAATGGACATAAGGATAACCCTCTCATAGGGAATCACCTCACTGGATGTATTTTCCTTTACTGTACTTGGTCGAGTCTCCCAAGGGTGGAAGGCCCTTTTGCTTTAAGAAAAATGTTCCTGTAAACAAACGTAACATATTTTGTTAGGTTTCTTGTCCTAAGAGAAATGTTTTGTACACACAGTATAAAACAGTGATGCAGACAAAAATTCATTCTAAACTTTGAAACATTTCTGTCTCTTTTACATCTTTCTAGTATGTAAGTGGGAATAACTGATGTCATATTCTGCCCTGCATGCAATATGCAAGTCTGTTATGAACTCAGAGAATAACAGCATGGAATCAATACTTGGAAATCAGACCATACTGGTTTGAACAAGGTCTTTCTAAATACATGTTTAGTTTCAGCCATGGAGTTACAATCTCTTGGGAACAGATTATGTCTTTTAATGCTTTGCTGAATCAGGTTCATGATGAAGAATCCATTCTGCTTTTCCATGCTATGTGGGAAAAGTCTATGAAAATGTATTCTAGCAAAAAAAGCAGTTCAATGATAATAATAATAATAATGTTTATGCTATTTTTTTTCAGCTTTCTTACTTGTGATTTTTTGAAACTTTTAAGAAAATCAAGATATTTCCTCTTTGGAACATAGAAGGTAAACTAACATATATTTTGGAAAATGACCTAAAAGTTACATAAACTTGTATGTATATATATATGTATTTATTCTTTTATGAACCATAGTATCTCAGGAACAGTTTTCAATTGCTAGTCAGACTGACCACTAAACTTCTTGTTGAACAGGAAATAGGTTTTCCATGGCACTTCATCTTTTTGAATGAAAAAAATAAAAGAAAATTAAAAAAAAAAAAATGAGAGTTATAAATTTGAGTAAGAATACATTTTGGTTTTGATGGTAATTTTAGTTACCCTAAAGATTTTCAGAGACTAATTCAATTAGTTTCATCTCCAATCCAAATGCTCAGATGCCAAGAAGTTTTATTAGTGGCTTCTTGTTTTTGTACTCTAACATAGAACAAAATACTGATGTGGTCTGCAGCTCTTAAGAGCTAGTAATGAGATGATTACAAATTAGGTTTGTTAGTAAGAATTCTTTAAGAGTTTCTTGCAAGTGACTGTTGTCTATTACAGTAGCTGAGGGAGATAAATATAAACTGAAATTTTATAATTTTTAGAATTGTATGTTTCACGTTGGCAAAGTAATTGTGTCAGGAGTACTGTACCACTGATTGTGCTAAGGATAGACCTTGCACTCTTGCCTGTCTCTCTCCTGATTTTTATGATTGCTACCACTTGTGCTGAACACTCCCATGGGTAATCTAACAGCAGCAAGTGGAGACACTGCACTTATTTAAGCTCCTTTTGAAAACTTGAGAAAAAAAAAAAAAAAAAAAAAAAGTGTTTATAACTTTCGTCACTCAGCTGAGTTCTGACCCTTGCTGAAAAATGAGTAGCTGTTTTCAGATCTAAAAATAACCATACTTTTTAATATGGGCTTTCCCTACCTTGAATTTACTCTTCATTTTTATGTTATATTGCATTTTGTTTGGGAGATTGCCACTTCTGTTAAGATACAGTAGCAGTACTACATAACTTTTGAGCCTTTTTTTTTTTTTTTCCTTGAATCTCCCTGACAGCATACAGAGGTTTTGTTACTCTTTAACCCAACAAGTTGTTTGTTTGTTTGATTGCTTTCAATTTGCAATAAGAAACATTGTTTTCATATGGTCAAACAATGCTCTTACTAAAGAAAGTAAAAGCTTCACAATATTCTTTAGCTTCATCATGAGCAATAATTTACAATTAATGTAATTTCATAGACTTCACTGAAACATGAGAGAAGTGAGTCCCTTGATCCTCTGTTTGCATGAGTTCAAGGCATGGGGAAGGTTGTTAGTATTAAACTGGAAAACGATGCTCCCAACACTGAGACAAAAGAAGAGGGGAGGGAAGTTGGAAGAATACTAAATGAAAGATATCCTGGCTCTCTTTCTGTCTTGCCACTTTGACTGAGGAAGATAGGGAAAGTGTGAAAATAAGGTCTAAACATATAGATCAAGTCCTCAAAGCTATTCAGCATTCACTGAAGTCAGTATGATCTGTGTATCACTACACTTTAACAGAACCGAGATATGCCCTCTCCCTTATCAGTGCAGAGGGAAGTTTTTCTCCTCAGAATTCATTTTTTGCATATGTTCCTAGGGTGGAGGGAGTTCAGTCTGGCCACTGTGACCTGTTCCAATGTAAGCACTGGGGGCAGGGTGGGATGCAAGGAGGCTCACCAAACATATTTTTAGTGGAAGTATCTATCCCAAGTTACAACTGGGTCATGCTTTCTTTACTAGTATTTTGTTTTCATAAGTGTAGTAGTGTTTCAGTTCCACCTAATTCACATGTACCTCTTTTTATTCCTAGACTGATAATTAGATATTGACATGACTGTCTGTGATTCAGTTTTCTCTTACACTGTAAAACTATAGATGAAAGAATACCATACATCACAGATACACACAGAAATAATAGAACTACCAAGAGGACTAAGATGTAATGGTTTATTTATATTTCTCTAGATAAGCTTAGAAAAATTTAATGCAAACTTTCTTATCTTCAGGACAACAATAACATCCCTTTTGCAATACCTTTTCTTATATTATTTCAAGATTCAATTAGCTAGTTCTCTGACTCATGAAGTATGCATGTCTAGATGTTCCATTTTGATTCTGACCTCTCTTCATTTGTATTAAGTGACAAATATAAAACATAATAAGAATGCAATAAAAATTAAAAAAAAATAACATACACAAAAAATAATAATAATTAAGAAAAAACAACACAATCATTCAGATAAAAATAGAACTGTATAGAGAAATGAAACATGGAAGTAGTAAAGTTTTTTTCCTGGTATCTTTACTGAATAAATATTTTGTCTGAATTTCTATATATAGTCTTCACCATGGAATTATCCAGTCTTTTTAAAACAAATTGTTATCATATATCTGCTCTATTTTAGTAGTTCTAATGACTTTTCCTTTAATATATTATCATGATTATATTATTTATAAGTGATTGATCTCACTAATATTTGTCATGTGATTGTCTCATTCTTTAAATTTATTTGCTCAAGATTTATTTTATTTTATTTATTTTATTTTTTATTTTTCATAAATAGATACTAACAAAAATAGCATTCAATACAAAAAGTATTAGAGGTTTCAGAGAATAAGAAGCCAAAGACAGTGACTTGTATAGTGCCTAGAGATTTTAGATGGTTTTCTGTTCTTATATTTGTTCAGGTCACAATCATTCAAAGTAGCCCCTAAGGAACTAGTCTCTTTGAATAACCTCCTCCTCATTCCCATGAACTGAATCATTCTTGTATTCAGTATTGACCAAATATTCTTCTTGATGTTCTTCACCTAGGAACCAATCCTGTATGAACAATCAATCATTTTTGCAGTAATACACTGTGGTGGTTTAACTGGACCGGCAGCTAAACACCACACAGCCCTTCGCTCACCCTTCCCCCTCCCTCTCTGGGATGGGGGAGAGAAACGGGAAAGTGAAGCCTGTGGGTTGAGATAAAAACAGTTTTTTAAGATAGATAATAATAATAATAATAATAATAATAATAATAATATGTACAAACAAGTGATGCACAATGCAATTGCTCACCACCCGCTGACCGACGCCCAGCCCAACCCCGAGCAGCTGGCCCCCCACCCCGGCCAGCCACCCCTATATATTGTTCAGCATGACGTCAGATGGTATGGAAGACCCCTTTGGCCAGTTTGGGTCAGCTGTCCTGGTTCTGTCCCCTCCCAGCTCTTGCTGCACCCCCAGCCTGCCCGCTGGCAGGACAGAGCGAGGAGCTGAAAAGTCCTTGGCTTAGTGTAAGCATTGCTCTGCAGCAATTAAAACATCAGCATGTTATCAACACTCTTCTCATCCTAATCCAAAACATAGCACCCTACCAGCTACTCGGAGGAAAAATAACTCTGTCCTAACTGAAACTAGGACATACACAAAACAGATCATATTTACCCTGTTCACACCAGGAGCCCTGTAACATAATTTTTTTCTTGAATCATGAAACAAAGATGCAGCCAGAGCCAATGTGAGAATGGATACTTTAAACAATTAATCAAAGGAGCTAGTGGCAGAGATATAACTCGGTATCATTACTTGTGGATATATTTCCATGTGAATAACCTCAACAATCTAGCTTCCATGTCTAGAAACTTACCACCTCTCTCAGAAAGGACAAGAGTATCATTGTGCTGACATTGTTAAACACTGCAAAAGAAATCATAGTTATGGAGAAGGAAGCTAACTTTCCACCCACTAGCAACTTAATACCATCCTTCAGCACCTGTAAGCCTGTTATCACAGTACAGCCCAGTCAGCTTGTGACAAGGTCCAGGTACCAGCCTAAATATCTAAATGTTCTATCATGACATCACCCTTCTGCATTCTTCATAAAAAAAAAAAAAAAAAAAAAAAAAAAAAAAAAAAAAGTAAGCTTAGTAAGCTTTAGCTTCTACATTTTACACTGGATCTACCAGAATCAAAGGAAAAAAAATAAATATATATATATATATATATATAAGACCTTAAACCTGCCGTTCTACTCTACTTGTGGATATGTATTTTAGAACAGCTCTTCTTTTCACTGTAATAATTAGGATGAAATTCGTTGTTCACACTTGTCTGCTATGGAACTAAGTTTCCTGATTTTACCCCAAAACAAAATCATTCCAGCAGCTAAGAACTGAAGAGCATCTGGACTTGGAGCTATTCCAGGAGTTGTCTTTATGATTTATTATACCACAGTTCTTTCTTACTGCTGCAATTCAGGAATTAAATAAGTGAAGCAGTTGGACTAGTGACAAGTATAAAGAATCTTATCCCATCATCCATTCCCTGTTTAGAGTAGGGGAAAGTGAAGTAAAGGGTATATAAGTAAATGCTTGAATTGCTATAGGTTAATGCATAAACTCAGAATGCTAGGAGCTAACAATTGGCAGGAGAATCTAATTTCTTTTCTCCTAACAAATGTTTGCATTCTCTTTTCTTTTCTTTTCTTTTCTTTTCTTTTCTTTTCTTTTCTTTTCTTTTCTTTTCTTTTCTTTTCTTTTCTTTTCTTTT
>CM021732.1:88188352-88207979 GCA_011075105.1 Heteronetta atricapilla
TGAGTGGTTGGAGAGCTGCCAGGCAGAGAAGGACCTGGGAGTGATGGTTGATAGTCGGCTGAATATGAGCTAGCAGTGTGCTCAGGTGGCCAAGAAGGCCAACAGCATCCTGGTCTGTATAAGAAACAGTGTGGCCAGCAGGGCTAGGGAGGTGATCGTCCCCCTGTACTCAGCTCTGCTGAGGCCGCACCTCGAGTACTGTGTTCAGTTTTGAGCCCCTCGCTACAAGAAGGACATCGAGGTGCTTGAGCGAGTCCAGAGAAGGACGACAAAGCTGGTGAGGGGTCTGGAGAACAAGTCCTATGAGGAGTGGCTGAGGGAGCTGGGCTTGTTCAGCCTGGAGAAAAGGAGGCTCAGAGGCGACCTTATTGCTATCTACAGGTACCTCAAGGGAGGTTGTAGTGAGGTGGGGGTTGGTCTGTTCTCCCACATGCCTGGTGACAGGACGAGGGGGAATGGGCTTAAGTTGCACCAGGGGAGTTTTAGGTTGGATCTTAGGAAGAAGTTCTTTACTGAAAGGGTTGTTAGACATTGGAACGGGCTGCCCAGGGAAGTGGTGGAGTCACGATCCCTGGAGGTCTTTAAAAGACGTTTAGATGTAGAGCTTAGCAATATGGTTTAGTGGGGACTGTTAGTGTTAGGTCAGAGGTTGGACTCGGTGATCTTGAGGTCTCTTCCAACCTAGAAATTCTGTGATTCTGTGATTCTGTGAATCTGCTTTTCTTTAAGGGTACTAAAAAAATGGCACTGGCATCAGTGATAGTAGGGCCAATCCTTGCCTCAATAAGACTATTATCTAAAATGTGCTGCTAAAAGAAACTGGTAACCTCTGATGTGAAGCTGAACTCTTTCCACATCTGCAAGAAGTAGGAGAATTTTGCTTTTACACGAGACACTTTGTACTCTCACAGGAAAACAGATAACTGAGAAATTCCAGGAACCAGCAATGCCAGATCCTTTCAGATTTACTTTTATGTCAGTAACTTACACCTTCTGATCAACACACAAAATTAGAAATGTTTGGTATTTAAATAAGTATTTTCTCAAATACAGGTTTTTATGGTAGAAAGCATACTATTCACTGGCATATTATGTCTCACAGCCAGGCATTTAGGTCATGTATTTTGCTTTTACTAGATATGGCTTGAATGGACATCTTTGCTCAAGTATAATTAGGAAGAATTTCCTCTAATATCTTGAGCCTTTGTAATAGGCCATCATGTAATAGGCCAGAAGAAAGATGTCTTTAACTTTGAACTGCTAGAAGATGATGTTAAGTTTTGTTGAACTAATAGTCTTTACCTTTCTGTTGTTTTGTAACTGACATGCAGGCAGAAGGTGTTATTTGTATCTGTTTTGTAATTCTTAAAGCAAAATAGGTGAGAATGAAATCACATATAGACAGTGAAACAGAAGTCTTTTCTTTGTTCAGATTGCCTTTCTTATTGTATGCAACACCCTACACTTCTCTATCTAAATGACTGCACTACATTCCTTGGGATGGGTATCTTTCCCCTCCCAAAAATAGCTCAGGGCCTGCTGCAGAGGCACAGAGCATTCTTTCTGAGTGCAGGAACCAAAAATTAGTGTACGTTTCTTCAAGCTTTTAGTTTGATGTTTTTATATAGTGTTAAATCAAACAGTTTAACATGGAACTGAGTCAATGAGATGTTATTATTCCCAGAAAATAAATTAATAGTCAGATGTTCTATTTGTTTTCCAGGCTGAAGTCTTTCATGAGCCATCTCCAGTTTTCTTGGATTTGATTTGTTTTTGTTTGTTTGTTTGTTTGTTTAACAGTGGCTTTTTCTAGTCACATGGATCCTATTTTTCTTTGTTTTGTTTTGCTTTGTTTTCTAAAAAATTATGATAGTGTACTGAAATCTTAAACCCGCAGATATTGTCTACTTCTCATTTACTTATTTTATGGGAGCAACACAGACCATATTGCCATCTTTTCTCTGCACTGAATCATTATTTTTCATGACACACTGTGGCTTTTGAAATTATTGTTTCCTATTTCATGGAGAGAAGTGCTATGGTATAACAGAGGAAATATGGAAAGCTGGGCCCATAGGAGGGAATTGAGACAGAAGATACACAACCTGTAACTCCCAGTGGAATACCATAATGACATAAAAATTCAAGTACTTGCTTGAAATCATTGTGTATATATATATATATATATATATATATATATATATTCTGTTTTGTTCTACCATGCAAGAAAAGATATTTTTCAACCCACTCTGTTATTTAGAAAATTTAATTAACATCAGAACTCCTTCACACTTTGCTGACAGGAGACTACATTCTCAATGGTGTTAGTTACCAAGGGATATTCAAACATTTTGTTTATTTTTGTACATGTTATTGTTATTATATATTATATAATTGTTATATAATATACTATATATTGTTATATATTATATACAATATATATAATATATACGTACATACAATATATATTATATATTATATATACATTATTGTATATATATTATGTATATACAATATATATTATATATTTTTATATAACATATTATGTTATTAACACTTCCACAGTATGTGGTCAGACAACCTATCTTTTAATAAAGTGTTAATAAAAAATAATTTAAGAAAGTAAGAAGTTTGACTGAATTTTTATATCCATCCATGCTTTTGTACATACTCCAGGATCAAGGACTTTGGATAGTTCTTTAAATCTATATTAAAACAAAACAAAACAAAACAAAAAAACAGTGAGAATGTAAATATAGTCAAATTTGAAAAAAAAAAAAAAAAATCTTCCATAGTAATATAAGAAAATAATATAAGAATATAAGTAAATTAAACTTTGTCTCCAAAGCCATTAAAAATGCATTAAGACTATATTAATCTAACTCTATACCCTTGTCCTTCAAGTTGTTGAATTCTGTACTATTGCTGAAAATAGTAAAATTGTATTATTCCAATACAGTGGTTAGAAGTTTGTGTGTGTGTGTGTGTGTGTGTGTGTGTGTGTGTGTTTGCATGTGTTTTATTTTATTTTCTTTTAACTTAAAAAATAAGTATTTTAAAATAAGACAAAATAAAAATAAAATATAAATTGAAATACATTTTCAATTTATTTTATCAACTAAATTGACTTGAAACAACACAGCCAACAGCAATGTAATGTCCAGCTGAGTCACTTTAATTAAAGAATACTGAAATAGTGGGGTCTTAGCATATACTTCTTATTGGTATTCTCCATTTTATTGAACACTCATTGAAAATATTGAGACTGCAGGGAAATAAACATTTTTAAAGCAAACAGATTGTAGTGGGTTTATGTGGTAAGGTTTTGGTAGCAGAGTGCCATAGGGCACTCTTCTGTGAGGAGAATCCAGAAGCTGCCTAATGTTAGATAAGGGTCATGCTGCTGGCCAGAGCCAAAACAATAAATGTTCTTTGCACCTATTGCTTCTCAATAGAAGATGGGAGAGAGAGGAGTGAGAAACAGCCTTGCAGACACCAAGGTCAGTGAAGAAGGAGGGCAGGAGATGCTCTAGGCAACGGAACAGAAGTTCCCCTGAGGCCACTGGAGAGGTCCCTGGTGGAGCAGTCTGTCCCCCTGCAGCCCATGGTGTACCACAATGGAGGTTTCCACATTGCAGCCCGTGGAGGAGACCACAGTGGAGCAGGTGGACCTGCACCTTCTTCCTTTTTTTTTCTCATTTCTCGAGATTGTAAGTAATAGGCAATAAATTTTACTGTCTCCCTACTATGAGTCTGTTTTGCCTGTCATGACAGTTGTTGAGCAATCTCCCTGTTCTTATCTCAACCCTTGAGCTCTTTTCACCATATTTTCTCCCCCTTTCCCTTTGAGGAAGAGGGGTGAGAGATCAGCTGTGGTGGAGCTCAGCTGCCCACCTGAGTAAAATCAAGAGACAGATATATAACAAGGATTATAAATTATTTACTGTAAGTGTGACAGAACATTGGAACAGAGAGATAGTGGAGTCATCTTCTCTGGCGATAATCAAAACCTGCCTGAATGTGATCTGTTCAATGTGCTCTGGGTGACCCTGATTGGCAGAGGGGCTTGTACCTCCAGAGGTCCCTTCCAACATCAACCATTCTGTGATTCTGTGATTTTGTAAACTGTCAGTTCTTTGGGACAGTGACATTTGTGGTTAGATATTTTATCTAGAATTTAATTTAATTTAGTGTTACTGTGGTTTAAATCAAGATCTTGAGTATTATCTCCCCTTCTAACAGGAATTTGAAGGGATAGCTTTCCAGTTTAAGTTCGTCCATGTTAACACATCAGAAGGGAAATGCTACTTCCAGAACATGAGTATTGCTCTAAAATCAAATCAAATTAAGAACATAAAAAAAATTTCATCTGAATTTTGTGTTTGAAAGCAGATTGGGATGGTTAGGTTGAGTGACCATAGTCCAAAGCTAATATGCAAATCAACTTCTGTGGAAGAACACAGATATTACCTTACTTCTCTTAGGTATTAGGTAATTCTAATCCAATGTACATCTTTAAAAGTAGAGTCAGTAACAGCTAATACATTTGCAGTACCTTACATAATAATAATAATAATAAAAGCTTTCAAATATGAGGAATAAGAGTAATTTTGAGTTGCATTGTCTCCATCTTTTCTGAGACAGTTAAAACTAATCTTGTCACTGTGGTGATTTTATAGGCAATCTAGATTAATGTTTGAATTACTAAACACTAACATCTGGGAATTGCTGGTTTGGGAGCGCAAACACTTATTTAGATAACCTATATATTTCTTATTAAGTACCTTTCAAAAAAATCAATATGGCAATTAAGGAAGATGATAGTGTAATCTTTAATAATTAGCAATTGATCTGCAGTAGTGAGAAAAAAACACTAATAAGCTTTCCTATTTTCACAGCTCTAGATGGACAAGTCCTGTGTCAGGAATATAAAAGCCCCAGGCAAAATGTAAGGGTAATTTTTATTATACTCATTTGAAAAGAAAATAAACAAACAAATTGTAACTTATAATATATCCAAATGCTAGCAAATCACCTTTTTCACTAGCTTGTTAACTTATGCACAATAAATTGTTTACTTCTGCTCCAGCAAAATTCATCCACATCTATTTGTCTGAATTTCAATCTTTTAAAATACTCGTTTTCTTTATTTGCACTATAAATTGACATCCCCACTCCCTACCTCTACCCCTTCACCCTCCAGCCCCCCTCCCCCCCAAAAAAAAACAAAACAAAGCACTCTATTTAAAAAAAAAAAGGCAAATGAAGACAAAAATGTAATATATATATATATATATTTTTTCCTATTCTGAAGCAGAAAATAATTCAAATTAATTCATAAAAATTTGCGATGCTGAACAGATCTCAGACAGCTCTACTTATTATTTCTATAGGACCTACCTACTTATATATATATTTACATTATTCACTGACTCTTACATGAAGACGTGAGAAGGGTTTTGATTGTTTAACTTAGTTGTATGAAGGCTGCAAGAAGAACTATTCCTAACTATAAATATTTTCTGAAGTAAATGTTAGGGAAGGAAAGCAACATCTGAATCTTATGGACATAGTCACCAAAAAGATACATAGCCATGAATAAATGTGAATGAAATTTAGAAGAAGATTGTTTGTCTTTAGAATATTACCCTATCAAGACAAATGGAAGCCCAAACCTTCCTTGCAAAGAAAACAAAACAAAATGAGACAAAACAAAGCAAAACAATTGAAAAGAAAACAACAACACAAATCTTTCTTGCCTTTAATGAGAGGCTAGTAAGTTCATGAAAAGCAAAATTAAGAGGCAGAAATCAACAATAGAACATAAGGAGTAACTAACATGGTGTTTGTATTAGGCCAATGTCAACAGACCAGCACAAACATTACTGGAATATCTTTGGCTGAGGAATAATTTGGGAAATTGATGCATACTGATATGTATAAAAATTCCTGCCACTTGCACTTATAGGTAACTGAAGGTTACTACCCCTGCAGCTTTTGAGCTATACCACTCTATGCTTTCACAGGGCAATGAAGCTGGTGAAGGGCCTGGAACATAAGTCCCATAAGGAGGGTTGTTTAGTCTGGACAAGAGGAGGCTCACCCTGCTTCTCTCTACAGCTACCTGAAAGGAAGGTATGGGGAGCTGGGGGTTGGCCTCTTCTCACAGGTGATAGGACTAGAGGGAATGGCCTTAAGTTGCACTAGGGGAGGTTTAGGTTGGAAGTTAGGAGACACTTCTTCTCAGAAAGAGTTGTCAGGTATTGGAATGGGTTGCCCAGGGAGGCAGTGGATTCATCACTTCCGAGGGTGTTCAAGCAAAGGTTGGATGTGATGCTTAGGGATGTGGTTTCGTGGGTGACATTGGTAGTAGGGTGATGGTTGGACCAGATGATCTTGAAGTTCTTTTCCTACCATAGCGATTCTATGATTCTATGATTGTCACTGTATTGATAAAGTGTATTGTCTTGGGCTGTATGGAAAGATAGCACTACTTTCTTTGTTTAAAGAGACAGAACCAGAGATGAAAACAGATGTATCCCTTGGCTGAGTCTGTTTTCTATGCATTCCCAAAGAATAATTATATTTCATGTAGAAAATACTCATTTTACCACATTTGTGTTTCTCCTTCCCCATTAACCCAATGTAGTATTCCTTCATGTTATTCATGTGGTATTTAGATATTAAAAATATTGTATTTGCAAAATGCTGAAGTATTTTTGTTTTGAAAATTGTAGCATGTCTTCTTTGTTACTATTTGATTATCACAGGAGCGTACCAAAGACGATCTCAATAAACACCATTGTTGAGATTTCAATATTTTTTTTCTTGTTTGTTTGTTTAGTTTATTTATTTATTTATTTTCTCCAGTATGTAATAAAAAAACTTTTTAAAAAATATATATATATATATGTATATATATATATGTGTGTATATATATATATATATATATATATATATATATTCTGTTGTCAGGTCACCTTTAAGATTTGTGACTTTCTTTCTCTTTCTCCCTCAAGCAAGAGAAAGGAAAAACATAGCCTTCAGAAGACTTGACATTGAAAATGGAATTCAAATCACTGTGTAGCCAGAAAGTATTTTGGCTTCAGCAATGATAGAAATCATAAAGCTGTTATTGACCTAGCACTAAGAGACTGTATCAGTTGCATAAACTGTGATCAATAACACAGTTATAATGACTAAATTTGCAACTCAGTGTAGATGATTTTCCCCATCTAGAATAACCTTAGACTTTTAACAGATACGATACTAAACATACGTCCAATGTGGAATGACTGACCTTACTGTAACTGATTTTGATTAAGCATTAATTTAATTATTTTAATATATCCTTTTCACTGAACAATGAGTTGTACATATGAATACTATCTTTAAAAGTTTCATATTTATGTGAAATTTTACTTAAGTGATTTCACATTTTCCTTAAATTCTCCACAGCTAATACTTTGTTATATCAGTAATCTCCATTAGTACAGAATTAAAAATAAAAAATAATGTTATTGCTTTAATTTTAATAATTGCTCTTAATTCCGATTTCTATTAGTACAATGCCTGGAATTTCTGTATCTTTTGTATGATTTTGTATGATAAATATTTCTGTTCAATTCTTCCATGACTTTCTATTTTGCACAGTGCTGACATGAGGTATTGCAATAATGAACTATTCAGCTACTGTTTTTGTCCCTCTCTACCTTTTACTGTATATAAGTCCTCATCCTTACATTGCTGTTTAAGTCTTTTATTTTTCTTCCTTTTTTTTTTTTTTTTAGCTTTCTTTTCTAAGTAACTACCTCTGTATCATCAGTTACCTCATCACTGGTTCAACAGAGATTAAAATATATCATCTAAAAGGAACAGATGATCTAGTGGCTTGCTATACTATCTAGGTAACACCTGGAAATATAAGCAAGTCTATTCTATAAATATGAGAACATCATTATCTCAAAACACACATTAGTTATCATGGGACTTCCAGGGCAATCCCACAAACATATCTGGAAATCAAGGTGAGTACTATATTGTTACTGAGATCCTATATCATAGTTTTATTAACAGCAAAAGTAGCTACAGTACATATGAACAATATAACATAACATATATACATAACACATACATAACACACAGCTGCATTCAAGCTTCCATAACTGACAGACTTCAAGTACTACATCTGCTTTTAAAGTAGCAAGTATATAAACAAAACTTTAAAACAAATTCACATGTGATTTTGATCTTTCCTAAATGAGTTAAGAAGGTGTACTTTGTGAACCAAGATCAAAAGTTTAAATTGCTGGCTCATGTTTGAGCTGTTACAGTCTCACCTCTCTGGGTAAAGTAGTGAACACCAACAGAAATTCAGATTCAGACTAGTGCATAATAAATGGCCCTTGAATCCAAAAACTATTGGCAACTGGTGAGATAAGAGATTACCTTCTTTCTGCAAATCATACCTTTAAAGGCAAAAGACAAATCAATGCTTGTCTATAGTTATCTAAATCTATAGGTATTCATATTTATATAATAAAATGTTTATGCAAAGTAATGGATGAGTAACTGAGTAGCTGGAAGGACAGAAGACACTATAAAACTTCTGCGAAGAAAATTAAATGTCATAGAAACTTTAGTGAAATGTTAAACTATTCATCCCTTTACATAGCAATAAAATTTATATATACCTAACACATTTACTGGTTATTAAATATGAAAATATCATCGTAATTTTCCTTTCATTTTCAAACTGACAATGAATGAGATCTATACAACTGTCTAAAGATGATGAGGGTAAACTTGGTAAGTGTCTATTCCATAGATTGAAATCTATCTACCTTTATTCCATAGAACTCTGAAAGTTTTTGTTTGTTTGTTTGTTTGTTTTTGATTTTCTGTCTTACCTGTGTACATTGACAGACTCCAATATTCTGTCATCACTGATTTGTTTTGCCTTAGCCTCTCAAGTTTCTTGCTATTTGCTTTCAAGGACTAAACAATAAGATCAGAGAACTGAAATGTATGAAAACAAAACACTCCTTAAGATCACTGTTCCAAACATTATTTTTTCCACTAAATATAATTACCTATAAAAGAGCTAGGTACAGACTAGCTAGGGCGTTTTTACCCAGACTTTTAGAGGGTAAAAGAGCTAGGTACAGACTGTGCCTGTAGATAAGATTTTTGACAAATCTAAGGCATAGATTTCGTTCAGTAGGACCTGAAGAAAGTTGATGGCACTTTGACAGTTTGGTAATTATAAACATCTTTGTTTGCAAGCAAAAATATACATTGGGTTTTTGAAGTTGTGAAGTTGTGAAGTTTGTGAAGTTGTGATGAGACGTGTGATGCATTGCTTATAGTCTTCATCTCTTGGCTTGGTAAGGCTAAAAAAAACACCATAAAATCATACAATCATAGAATATCCTGAGTTGGAAGGGACCCATAAGGGTCATCAAGTCCAAATCCTGGCACCACACGTCTACTCAAAAGTTTAGACCATGTGACTAAGTGCACAGTCCAATCGCTTCCATGATCACCAAGACCCACCTATCCTAACTGAGAGTGTAGAAGGCATGGCTGAGCCTGGAGACAGGCCTGTAATGCTCTGAGTAAGAGCTTGTAATAACCAGAATTACATCCAAATTGCTTGAATTTGAAGGAATAAAAGAGCTTCCACTCACTGCATGATTTCCTGGCTTTAAAGGTTAGGAGTCATTGCTAAATATACAATACAGGATGTAATGACATGGCTGGAGGTGTGAGCTTATGCCACTCATCATATTTCATATTTTAAGTTCGTTAGTGAGGATGAACATTATATTAAAGCTCAGTATTAAGACAATAGAATTTAGTGAAATGTTTCAAACAGTTTAGCTCAGCTATGGAAAACTAAAGGAAATAAAAAGGAATCAATATCTAAGGAACCCAATATCTAAGTACATCTGATTTATTTTTTATTTAATTATTTATTAACACATTTTGGTTATACATTAAAAACAAAGCCTAAGAGTACTCTCTATTTTTGTCTCAATGGATTTTGCGTGTTATCTTTTTCATATGATTTTTTTGTGTGTTCAGTACATCCATTTGTGGCAGATGCATTATGGATTTGACTAGCATACAAATAGACAATTTTGTTTTGGTATTTTTAGAAAAGTTATCAAGATTTTGGTTTGTTTTCTAATAGCTTACAATGTGTTAAAATGAGGTTAGATGGTGATGGGGATAGATGATGATAGGGAGCAAGGACATTAGAATAAAGCCAACAACTGTGGAGATGCAGGAGAAAACCATCTCAGATATCAGGGAGAAGCCATGAACATATAGAGAAAGAGGAGGATCAAGCGATCAAGCATGTGTTTTTTTTTTGTTTTGTTTTGTTTTGTTTTTGTTTTTTTTTGTTTTTCCATAGGAAGGTATGCAGAGACATGGATAGGCAGAAGCTACCTTGTCCTAGGAACTATATTCCTCTGAAAATGCTTTAGATTCCCAAATGTTATGGATGGAGCCACCATCAAGAAATACTGGTCCAAAGCCAAAACTTCACAGTTCCAGTACTTTGTATGCCTTTGTTGATGCAGAAGGTATGAAAAACATGTAAACTTACATCTCGAAGACATATGTTATGAAAACATATGAAGACAAGCCTGCCAGATGCCTTCTGTACACGGCCAACTATTCCATGCTTTAAACCATTGTGTTCACATGCTTTTATACACTGTGTAAATTCATGAAGGTAGTCTGCAGCTGAACAGAGGTGGTCATCATTTTCCACACTGAGCAGGAAGCTGAGAGCTGGATGATTCATGAATTCATTTGAAAAGACAGAATTTCTAGAAGGGTATGAATAGCTAACAGAAGAATGTATATAAATGTCACTTGACAGAAGGTCTATCCCATGAATTTGATTGCCATCTGTAACACTAAAGCAGGATTCAACAACAGCCTTGACAAGTTTCCAGGGCCTGTTCCTGGCACTGAAGTAATATACCAACTCAGCTTCAGCTCATACCTCAGCCAAAACAAATCATCCAATGGTTAACTCCTCAGATTCCTCAGCTTTTGTAACCAATATTCAGGTAGAGTCTACATACACACTACTCTAGTTACCTCCTTTGTATTGCTGAACACTACCTGAAAATAATTTCTTTTCTTCTCTGCATAAGAGACTGCAACCATCTCCCTTCACATTCACTCCTCATTTCTGACAAGTACCTTCAGACTCCTGAGAATGAGTCCTTCAGCTAGACTCACTGCAAGTACCTCTAAAACAACAGTTTTCTGAAGATCTCAGACTCTACTGGCAGAACACTTTGGTCTAGGAACTCTCTAGGATATTAATTAGAATATCTGTTATTTTTCTGCATTCCCCAAAATATATAGTTCTCTTAAAATCTACCATTTTCAAAGCTTCAGAAAAGCAAAAGGTGCAAATATCTAGCCAGGAGGAAGAAGCAGATATTCACTGGCCAGGTAAGCTCACCAGAAACAGAAGATGCTCACTGAATATTCATTTATCAAAGAAAGAGGTGACCTGAGTCACCATACTTCTGAAGAGTCTCATACTTCTGAACTGATGAGACCGGTGAGCAACATTAGAAGAAAACAAGGGATGCATTACTGAAATAGAAAAGGCAGGAAAAATAAATGGTGCAAAATGGATGTCTTTTTTATTTATTTATTTTACTATGGACATTTCTCTGGGAAGGATATGCCAAGAAATGTTTAGCACCTATCCTTTGGCTCTGACTGAGTGGCAGAAGTTGTCCCCTCCTGTGCCACTGCCATTTCAAAGCAGAGAGCAGAAAGCAGAAAGCATCCGGGTTCATTCCCTGTAGCCTTTGCACTGGGATCTCAGCTTCTTTGTTGTTGTTTGTTGTTTTGTTGTGAATATCCACCACAAAGCTTTGACTGACTAAAGATCTTATGGGATAAGTCATAAAGATCTTATGGGATAAGTCATAAAGATCTTATGGGATCTTTAGTCAGTCAAAGCTTTGTGGTGGATATTTCTAGGACTTTCTATAAAAAAATAAAAATAAAAATAAAATAAAGGAATGATTGAAATATAAACAACATAAATAGAACATTTAACATTTTGAACAGTGAAAGTCCAAAATGACTATGTCACATAGAATGGAAATAAGAATGATTTATAACCAGTTCATCAAATTAATTGTGTCAATGGCGGCATGACTTGCTTCCAAGAGTAATTTCAGTCTACTTAATAACTTTCTAAGTGGCACCAAACACCAAAAAAATTATCTGGTTCCTTAATAAAAGCAGTGCATCTCCTCTATATATCTGTAACATCCTTGGAATGTTCCTTTCTTTTTGCATGCTTAGTTGCTTCCATGGGAGAAGCAATGTTTAATTCTGTCTACAACAGTCCACCCAACCTTATCATCTTTAAGAAACATATCATACAAGTGGAAAGCCAGGAAATAATATAAATATTGTTCATGCCTGTGATCATGACCACCTTCTCCTGCAGTCAGGAGAAACAGATATTACTGTAGGGTGAGATTTGCATTAGCACTGTAGTTGAGGTTACCTTCTCTGAGGAGGCAGTGTTTTCCTGTAAGTCTGAGTTCCATGTTCTGTAGTTCTGTCAGTTGTAGAGCTCTATATCTCTTTTCCTTCTTCTCTTGTGAGAAAAATTAGAGCTTTTAATAATATATTATCTGTACCTCAGTCTTGGGCAGAGTCATATCTTCAATGGCTAAGGGATTGCTGATGAACACCATGATCTTCTATTGTGTAAGAAACCCATCAGATATTTGTAGACAATGCTCTATTCTCGTAGATGGGCATCCTTTTCCCATGGCTTTCTGGAGTGCCATTGAACTTCATGGTAGTTTTTTGAGTTTTTTAAGTGAATTTGTAAAGCACTCATTGTGATGATAGAGTTGGCCAATCTGTTCATCAAGCATTCTGCTTCCATTTTCCACTTCTTTCCAGTGTTAACAGCCACTGCTGAGACGTGTGTATTCCTTAGAAGAAGCAAGTCAAGTTGGTTGAAAAGTGCTCATCCCTTTGAGCTCCACAGGTGTCCGATACCCTAGGGACAAATGAGATGGCAGGGAGATTAAAGGTCCAGGTCTGCAAGGACATATGTGTCCCACCTTAACCAGATATTTTCCTTTGGTTAGGTTGGTTTGGACCTTCTCCAACAGTTTAACCAGAGACAGGTCCCGCGATGGCGTCAGCCAGCTCTTTAAGCACCCTGGGATGAATCTCATCCGGACCCATGGACTTGTATGGATCCAGGTGGAGCAGCAAATCCCGCACACATTCAGGGTCAGTTGGGAGTTTATCATACCCAATGTCATAGTCCTCCAGCTCAGGGCACCCTGGGTCCCGAAGCCCATCATCAGTATTGAAGATAGAGGTGAAGAAGGCATTAAATGTCTCTGCTTTGCCTATGTCATTGTCTGTGAGGTGACTTTCCCAGCAGACCTGTGTTTTCTTTGGTTCTCCTTCTTCTGTTCACATATCTAAAAAAAAAAAAAAAAAATTATTATCTCACGTAGGCATGGCCAGCTTCTGCTCTAGTTGGGCCTTGGACACATAGATTTTCTCCCTACAAACACAAACAGCACCTTTGTATTCCTTCCATATTGCCTGACCTTCCTTCCAGCAGCCACACACTCTTTTTTCACCTAAGCTCCAGTTGAAGATCCCTGGTCAGTCAAGCCGGCCTTCTGCCCCACCTGCCTGACTTCCTATATTTTGGAATTGCCTGATATTATGCTTTTAGGAGGCAGTGCCTAAAGATTGACCAGCACTGATGGGCACCAATGCCTTCAAAAGCAGTTTCCAGGGGACCTAGCTGACTAGTTCCCTGAGCAGCCTGAAGTCTGCTTTCCCCATATCCAGGGCTGAAGTTTTGGTGGCAGTTTTCTTCCTGTCACCAAAAATTTTAAACTCAACCACTTCATGGTCACTATGACCAAAATGGCCGCCAATTGTCATGTCCCCCACAAGACTCCTGCTATTCTCCAGCAACAGTTCTGGGAGGGCACCTTTCCTAGTTGGCTCCCTTAGCACCTGCACCAAGAAGTTATCATCTATGTGATTTAAGAACCTCCTGGACTTGCTCGTATCAGCTGTGTGGTGATCCCAGTTGATGTCTGGCAAGTTGACATTCCCCATAAGAACAAGGGTAGTTGATCTCGAGGTATCTCTTAGTTCCTCAGAGAATAATTCATCGGTGTTGTCATCCTGACCAGGTGGTCTGTAATATAATCCCATAATGACGTTCCTTTTATTTGTTCATCCCTTAATCCTTACCCAGAGGCTCTCAACTTTGTCATCGCCAACTTGAAGTTCCACACAGTCCAGCCCATGCTTCACATACATTGCCACCCTGCCACCTCGCCTACCCCACCTGTCCCTCCTGAAGAGCCTGCAACCATCTACTGCAACACACGAGCCACAGGACTCATCCCACCAGGTTTTGCTTATGCCAATGATGTCGTAGCTGTGGGACTAGACCAAGGCTTCTACCTCATCCATTTTATTCCTTATACTGAATGTGTTTGTGTAGAAGCACTTCAAATGCGCCTCACTACATGCAGCACCTTGTGGAGCTGACCAAAGAACCTCACTAGCACACAGTCCCTCTGATCCTAGTGCACCATCCCTTAGCTCATCACCGGTGTGCCTGGTTTTATCCCTTTTCCCTTTCAACTCTAGTCTAAAGGCCAGTCTATCAGCCCTGCCAACTCCTGAGCAAAAATCCTCATCCCTCTCTGAGAGAGGCGCATCCCATTTGGTGCCAGCAGGCCTGGTGTCACGTAGACCTTCCCATGATCAAAAAACCCAAAGTTCTGCCAGTTGCACCAGTCCTGAAGCCATGTATTAATGTGATGAGTCTGCTTGTCAACATTGATACCCCCAATCGGAAGGACAGAGGCAAACACAGCCTGTGCCCTTGATCCTTTAAGTAGTTGCCCCAAAGCCCTAAAGTCCCTTTTGATCTCTCTCAGACTTCTCCTTGCTATCTTGTCATTACCAGCCTGAAAGACCGGTAACAGGTAGTAGTTGGTGGGCCATACCAGGCGCTTGACTTTCTTAGCAAAGTCTCAGCTGAGCCCCAGGGAGGCAACAGACTTCCCTGTGGGTTGGGTCCAGTCAGCATATCGGGCCCTCCATCTCTTTCAAAAGGGAGTCCCCCATGACAATAACCCTTCTTTCTTTCTTGACAGAAGATGTAGCAATGCAGGGGGTAGGTTGCCTTGCATTAGGCATCATCTCCAACTGGGACAGGCTTTTGTCTACATCGTTGTTCTGACTGCTGTATTCTAGAGCCTCATACCTGTTATGTAAGGGTAGATGGGAAGGTGAGTTGAGCAGGGACAGGGCTCGCCTACCACCCCAGACAGGAACCTGCCTCCATTCCTCCCCTTGGCCTAGGTCGTCTCCCACTGCCTGATGGGATGAGGCAACTTTTGTCTTCTGTGTAGCAGGAGACACCTGTTCTGTGGCAGGCTCGTGAGTCTGTCTCAGAGAGGATAGAGTACACCTCCACCAGTCAATCTCCCTCTCTGACTCCTTGATGCTCCTGAGCCTGCTCACCTCCTCCCAAAGCTCCACTACCTGGCTGAGCAGCTCTTCAACCTGAGCACACCTCCCACAGGCATACCCCTCGCTGCTGCTGTCGGATACTGGCAGAAGACTTTGGCACACCCTGCAGCCCAAGACCTGGACAGCAGTGTATTTCCCCAAGCCTTCCATCTGAGTAGCCACATCAGTGACTGTGGTTGGAGAGGCTGCAAGAGATGCAGACCAATGCCGTGGTTTTCTGCCTGGTTGATAATCATGGCCATGTTCCTCGCAAGCAGGTTACAAGTACTGATGGGAAAGACCACTGCAAAAGAGCGTCGAGGGGCCCTCCCTGCTCACCCTGCCTGCGTAAACTGCCATGCAAACTGCAGCACCATGCCCTGTTCACCATGCTCCCTAGGGGCTGCTTTGGAACGGCTGGGGAGGGGGAGCTGCTGGCTCTGCCTACCCTCGTCAGTCTCCCTCAGGAGGGCTGCTGGGTCCTGGCGGCTCCCTCAGCTGCTTTGAGCGGCCTCGATGCCAAAAAAAAGCCCTGCCTTCTCGATCCCCTGCTCCGCTGCAGAACTTGTCTGCCCCGGAGCCGATTGGCTCAGCAAGTGGCCAAGGAGGATGTAGAGTTGATGAGGAGGATGTAGAGAAAAGGAAATAAGGGCATCCTCCTTCTTTCTCTCAATACTCTCAAGTTGGTTTTACTAGATGAAATAAGTTCCATAATTATATAACAGGCTTCTCTGAAGATCACAAAATATATTATGGATTGCACTAAAATCAGAGACAGGAACAATGCAGACATTTTACCAGGTGTCTAATATTTAATTTGCAGTATTGCAGACAAAAATACAAGTTATTGGAGGTTAAAGCTGAAACACAGCATGCACAGACCACAGTAAAAGGCTACATCTGGAGAAAGTTTAGGAATTGAAGTACTGAGGTAGTATTACAACTACAGCAAGCTTTTTCAGTATTTGCTGTTTGCCTAAACATATACATAAGGATATATTGTGCCTACTCACAACATGTTCTGCTATTTTTCTTTAAATCTTGGGCATCAATCAAAGATCTTTCCTTTGTGATAGTACAATAAATCTTTCCAACTTTTATATGACATCTGTGTTCCAGGAAGGAAAAAAAAAAAAAAGGATATGTGCATAAGTATGAGCATACGTATCTATACCCATACCTATAAATATATATGAAAGTAGAGAGAGAAAAAGAGTAAAGAGAAGAACATAGAACTGTTCATAAGTTTGTACTTATTGTACTATGCACAGCTCACACAGGTCTTAGTACAGAAAAGGTAACTTCTGTGACCACAAAACATTAAATAATTAAAACTAAGGTACAAAATCAAGTAAATAACAACAACAAAAAAAATCATCATTCAAAATTATTTTAGATCTAAATGAAAGAATATCAAAATCCCTGGGTTATTTCTGTCTCACTTCAACACTGGCAATTAAGGACATTTCCTGCAAGTTATTTGAGGTATTCATGCAGCCTTGCCACATTATTCCATTACTCACTTAGCTTGTTAGGCTTCATAAACCTTTATCTTGAACATCCAAATTGGGATCTCTCAGGCTTGTAAGGCTGAAGATATTTTCTTCTCTGTTTCTATTCTTTCATACATTTACGATATTACATCCAACAAGGATGCATTTGCTTCACACAATAGGCACAGTAACTCAGAGTATATGGTCTAGTGCCCTCCTTTTAGACAAGTGAAATGGTTATCAAAAACAGAATTTTTCATGACAACAGCATCTTAGTTCCTTGAGTAAAATAATTTCCTTTTCCCATAATGGAATGATCAACTATTGATAAGTGCATGCTTCATTTCCTACCGAAATAATTCATTTCCCTGTTCCTTCAACACCATTTCAAAGTCAAAGAAAACTTTATACCAATGAGCTGTTGCTGGCACAGGCTCTCACCTTCCATTCGCTGCCTTGAGTTACTTGACAATATTTTCAAAGTGTTCAAGTCAAATTTGAATAGGTGACAAATCTAATTAGACTGGCATCTGCTTCACAGCCCATGCAGCATGGTTCTTTGACCAATTTCTAGGTATGTTTATATTAAATTGCATCATGGTCATACATCTTAGTTTCAGATATCTTTTATTTATAGCACTGTGCTTACCCTTTACAGCCAAGAGTTCAAGATTGCACAAAAGTCCTGAATGAATTTTGTCTTTAAAAAAGATACTGTCAAATCAAAGAATTTTCTGTGACCAATACATGTATTATTTTGACATATATATGATATATGCATTATTTTGGCTATCTTTTTCTTCAAACCCTTGAGCCTTTTCTTAGCTGAGCATCATTTACATTATTTAGCCATGGAAACAGGCTGGACTGTCATCTCTTGGGAGCAACCTGATGGAAACAGGATAGTGGTTTTTTTTTTTGTTTTTTTTTTGTTTTTTTTTTCCATAATGGACATTCCTTGATATTTTTCTTTCCTAATTTTTTATCAATTTATGTATATATGTATTTCAACTTAAAGAAAAGAATTACATACTTTATATGCCACATTCCTCATAGTATTCTCAAAATTATTCTAGTCTTGGCAAATTTCTTGTTGCTTGATCTTCACAGAAAAGATTTATTTGCAGCAGAAATAAAAGATTTGTGAAACTGAGGTGATAAGCACAGAGCTAACTGTACAAAACTAACATTTCTCATTTTTTTATGTTTCTTGTGCTTGCAGTTGTTTTATATCTCTCATTTTAGATTATTATTATTATTGTTGCTACTATTATTATACATTCTGCTCCACATTTGGGCCTGGCAAGTTAAGAGTATTGAGGAAGTACCTTCCAAAACAGTAAAATGTTTCAGTCCAGGAGTAACATATAGTTATAATATAGGTTTTGCTTAAAAACCTATATTATAACTATATTATGCAGTTCCCAGCAGATAATTTTACATAATGAGTCATCTTTTACTATAAACAACTCAAAGTATCAATTGGTAGTTTATTCTTATTCTTATCCAGTACAAGGTGACTTTCATTTAAAAAAATGAAAAACTACATGTTTATGACTGTGGTATTATAATTCTGGTGTTGCTTTTCACTTAACTTTAAGAAAATAATAATCAGCACCAGATGTGTTAAATGTCTTTGATTAGAAAATAAAAGCTATAATCCCTGTTGTTTTTTATGAGTTTATATTAAATTGCAATCATAACATTTTAAGGTATAGCATCATCCATTTCAGTGGCTTTTCTGAAGCTAAATAATGCCTTAATTTTAATGAGACCATGAACACAAATAAAAGTACTGAGGTACCTACAGCTGCAAAACAAACCTTGAGGGCCTTAAGATTGTTTAGCTAACAATAAAGAAGAACACTCAGTATAGGTCAAATGCATATGTTATTTTCTAAAGCATTTTTTACCACAGCAGAATTTATTAAGAAAAACTCAACCAGAAGATTTGTTTACTTGTAGAATTTCACTGTTAATGACAAAAGTATTCAATGTAGATAGTAATTTTCTCCACATTCCACTCAGTGTATGATCTTTTTCTTTGTCCTATCATTTTTCAGTTCCCTCTTTCTCAAAGTTCAATGTCCATTGTATGTCCTCCCCCTCCTCCCAGTAAATAAATAAACAATCCTCTTTTATATGTTTTTTCTTTCTTCCTTTCTTTCATAAGAAGCAAACAAAGAATATCATTTAGGCCATTTTAAATATTTCTCTTATTAATCCAAAACAAAAAGGCAAAGCTCCTAAATTATTTTGGTATTGAGGTACTAAATATGCAAAGAATAACAATAATCTAATGAAGTTGAAATAGTGACACTTATTGTTGCAGCTGAATATTGTCATCAGACATTTATTATCTTCCCTCATTTCAGTCTGCTCTTGGTAAACTTGTTAAACATATTAATCAGTCTATGCATGGATTTCATAAATATTACCTGTTCTATTAATAGATAAAATACTTTCAATGCAAAATATTGGTTGTGGGAAAGGAAAGGAAAGGAAAGGAAAGGAAAGGAAAGGAAAGGAAAGGAAAGGAAAGGAAAGGAAAGGAAAGG